>JAQFZU010001675.1:0-12155 GCA_034696185.1 Henia vesuviana | reverse complement strand
CCCTGTGAGCGTGACTAATGAGTCAAACTCACTTGAAAACGATTAAATACTTACAGCAGATGATGCTGGAAGTAGAAGCAAGAGTTTTCTTTGTCCTTAATTAGGAAAAAGAAGCTGGTTCAGTCACAGGTCGAATGTCCCCATCACAGACATGGATATTGGCGATGTCTGATGAAGATTTCCTGTGTGTCTGAAAAATAATTTCGCACACGCTTCAGTGGCGCTCTCCAATGAGGACATTAGAAAGTACTAATATAAATATTATTTCCAAAATCACGACAGTGATCTCTGGGATCACTACAACCTGTTGACAAAATTGCATTTGAACAAAATATTAAAGAACCAGCTAATAAGAATGTGCCAAAGCAATCGTTTTATAAAGTAAAAAAATTAAATTTATCATGCAATAAAACTATTAAAAACCCCAGTGCTGATGAAGTGCAAAAACTATCATGTTGTATGGCAATGGGAGTAGATGTTTTTAAGTAAAAGTATAATGTTTTAATGTTTTGTAAATTTTTAATTATAACAAATTTTAATCTTATATTTTATATTTATTGTTTATAATAAAGTTAAGTAAAAATTGTAACATATTCTGTGTAAACACAATAATATTTTCCGAAAATTTCGTAGATAATTGTATTAAAGTAAAACATTATATTTTATAATCCAAAAATAAAAATAAAATCACCTGTATAAAATATTTTACGTTGCTATTTGTTTAAATGTTTAATATTATCCTGCAGATCTGTGATGGACCATCTGATCAATGCTGGTCTAACTTCATGTCAGATAAATTATTTTAATATTGATGGTACATGATGAATAGGAAAGAAACTGATGCAGTTTGCTACTAACAAGTAAGTATGGTTCAACTCGGAGAGACAAATTAATCCATCAAGTTATCTACAGTTTAAAAACCAAGCAAAGAAATTGCTATATTAAATGTCAATAAACATTAAAAAAAGAAAACTTACAAATCATATAACCTATTCTGTGATTTCCCTGTTTTTATGCTGTTGCTTTAAGTCGCCTCAAAATCCAGACATAATTAATGCCAACTTTACACAGTGCAATAAGCTCTATTGTGCATGAACACAATACCATATCATACAAGTATTGTGCAGGCTCCAGACGCTCCTGTTCTGATCGGTGCGCCCTCTCCTACTGTTTCATAGAATTAAGAGGTAGAATTGTCTTTGTTTTCTACTCTTTTGCGCATGCGCTAAAAATTAACATTATTTTTAAAACTTATTTAAACAATTTAATTTTAAAAAACAAAAAATATCAAACAAAATAAATTTTACTAACAATAAACTGAATCGAACTTAATTTTTAAACTTTACAATGTATGACGTCATAACAACAGACGCCATTTATATTTTAACAAAACGACAACTGAGCCAAACCCAACTGATCCATTGAGCACCGTAATCTGATGAAATTCGTATATTTACAACTTTTTGATCAAATGATATGTAGGATGAAGGGATGTAAATTCAAACAAAATATGAAATATAATAAAGAAGCAGCGATATTTAATAGAGTAAATAATTGTTTACTGGAGTCATTAAAGAATTCCAGTAGGAAGGAATAAAGGCCAGTCCGTGAAGCATTATGGGAAGGTCTTTGAAAAATGGCCGTCCTCTTTCGGTATTTAGCGTGTGGCTGTTGTTTGTGCCATGATTTTCACCTTCGTTTGACTAGTGAGATCACACGTTTTATTCATTGATCGATCCGATGAACTTCTTTATTGATCGGAGATACAATTTATGGCTTCGATTAAGTCGGGTTGAATACAAATCAACACAAACTAAGCATACTCACCAAGTGAGACTCGAAAACACAATCTGGTTGTTTATTCCTTCAAATTACTAAAAAAAATGAATTTAATTAATTTATAAATTCAATTTCAATTTATTTTTCTAGAAATGAACGGATTGGAGGACTGTTCGCCATGTTCGTCTGGAAGCGGACAAGGAGAAAAGAAGAAAAGAAATTATAAATTATTAGTTGACCCTGCACTTAAAAAAGGAACTGCAAAATTATATCGATACGACGGAATCGTACCTGGGGTACGAAATTAAATTAAAAATTAATTTTAACTACTAAATTCCATTTTTAAAATTTCGATTTAGGACAGTACAATACCACCGGTACAAGTGCGTGATCCCCGATCGCAACTTGCGAGAATTTGGACACGATTGGAGATTTCTGATCTTCCCATACCGAGATTTAAGGCAATTTTATTTAATTTTTTTTTCTTTGGATTTTGTTAATTTATTCCAATTTTATTTTTATTTAGATCGATGAAAATTATGTCGGTGTTCCACCGCCTTTGGAAATCACAATAACACATTTGAATAATAATATTAATATTACTTTTCTCGATGATATGGTCAAAAAATTTGGTGTTATCGAAGACATTTTAATTTATTATCATCCAAAAACGAAGAAACATTTGGGTCTTGCGCATGTAACGTTTACGTGTATTAAAGCTGCTAAAGCTTGCGTCGAGAAACTGAATCAAACTTCGGTGATGGGTGATATAATCAACGTGTTTTTAGATACTTTTGGTAACGAAATTTAATTGTGTAAAAATTATTTTAATAAAATTTTATAATTTTATTCCAGGTAAAGAATGTTTACGCTTGTATCAAGAAGCAACGGTCGAAAAAGCTGCATCGAGCGACGACAAAACGAAAACGTTAACGAACGATCCACGTCGCAGGACCAGTAGTACCGACGGACCACCACTTCCGGCGCTCGACAAACCCGAACCTCCGCCGCAACCACCTCCAGAACCGAAACAATGGCCCGAATCGTCGACTTACATGAACAGCGAATTCCCACTGTCGGGACAAACGTCCGACTACTCGACCGGACAATCGGAAATTACTTACTCGTCCGATTACGCATACAGATCGAACCAATCGACACCCATGAGTTACGATAGTGGATACGGATACCCACACGGTTACGCGAACGCCCATTACGGCAACGGATATCCGCATTATCCACCAGGGACTCAAATGAACTCGTCGTGGCCCATGCCAATGTGGGGCGAGGCCTCGACTTGGGATCCAAATTGGACTAACAGTGCGCAATACGGCATGGGTGAATCTCAAAAAATGCAAAGTCCCGAACGCGAAAGCTTAGATTCGCGAATAGAATTGTTATTGAAACAAAACGAAGGTCGTGGTCCCCCATTTATGGACCTGGAAACATTCGACGGAGTCAATAAAGACGAGAAAAACATCCCCAACGAAAATTTGGCAACAGTTCCAAACTGCGAGGAAGAGTTGGTGGAACCGCCGCCACTGCCTTCGTCGCCCAAGTGCCCGGAAGACGTTCCTCCACCACCTCCACCTCCTCCCGATACACCCGAGGATAAATGCGAACCTGATTTACTCTCGCAACCCCCGTCGCCGTTTTTAAACGGTGACGAATACCGCAAATGGGCCGAATTTACGCTGCAGAAGAAAACGGACGTGGACGATATTTGCGATTCCTTGGTCAGTATTGCTAAGGAATTACAATGCGCTTCGGGATCGGATGCCGACGACGATTCTAAGAAATCGGACGATGTGGAGGAACCGGCGAAAACACCGGGCGACGACGAATCTAGTAACGATATGGACGATAATATGTCGCTTTCGAGTTTGAGCAGTGGTGACGAGAAGATCGAAGTTCAGCAACAGTATGACATGTCAATACCACCCGCGTTTAACCCCATGTACCCACCACCGAACAGTATGCAACCTTACGGAAATATTCCACCGAGTCTCCTACCGCAGACGCAGAATGCGGGGAATAATTTAATGTATCCGAACTTTTACATGGGAATGTGGCGGCAGCCGACCGGGGGTGGGTACAATTATCAGGGTTATGCCGGACACGGTGTGTATCCTTACTCGGCAACTGGCATGTCGACTTCGATCGGATTTCCACCTAATTTTGTATCTCATCCACCACCTAATTTTCCTGGTTCGTATTATCTTGGTGGACAGTTGTATAGTAGTGGTGCTCAAAACAGTGCTGTGCAAAGTGCGAGTGGGTTGACAGCCGAAGAAAGAGATGTGCCTACGTTACGGTATGGATGTGCTCGAATGTTTAAAAAATGTTGATAAAGACATATAATTTTTGGTATTTTTAGAGGTGTTTTGGATAGTGTATCGCAAGAGTTGAAACAAATTATGCGAAAAGATTTATGTAAAAAAATTGTGGAGAATACTGCATTTAAAAGTTTCGAAAAATGGTGGGACGAACAGGAGATGTTACAAAAGGTTGTATATTATTTATTTTTTAAATTATAATTGACTTTTATTTTTATTTTAGCCAAAATCTTTAACGGGGGAAAAAAGCGAAGAAAAGACCACACCATCAAAGGCTGAAATTTCGTCTTCGTTGGTTTCTTTGTTCGATCCATCGCGTGATCAAACGATTGGATTGGGATATGATTCGTGGAATCTTGGACTTGGATTTAAAGCTGCGATGCCGAAAATGCCCTCGTTTAGGGTATTTGAAGTTTATTAATTAAAATTTAATTTTTAACTTTTTTTTTGTATTTTTGAAGCGTAAAATCAAACCACCATCACCACCGCCTTTAGACGACGACGACAGCAAGAGACATGAAGATTCCGAAAACGAAAATGATAAATGTGAAGATATGGAAGCTTTGGCCGAAGTTAAGAGAAGGAAGAAGAAAGTGTACGATAGTGAAAGTGACAAAGATTATTCCGAAGGTGATTTATTATTATTTGTAAACAGAGAAAACTTTCGATGGGTTTTTAAAATAATTAAATTTCAGCAAGTTCAGAAGACGAATCTGAATTGGAAAGTGATTCCTTCAGTAGCTACGATTCGGAGAGCGAAAGTGACTCTTTAGAATCGGAATCTGAAATAGAATCGGAAGTAGAACCCTCGGAAAAAGAAGATGGTGAAATCGAAGACGATGTCGAATGGAATAAACATAAATTGAAGAAGTAAAAATAATTTTTAAATTTATTTTTTTTTAAATTTATTTTTTTTTAATATTTAGATCCAAATCAGATGCTGAAACTAAATTAAGACAGGACGAATTACCGAGGTAAACAAAATAAAATTACATTGATCAAATATATTCAAAAATCACTTAAAATGTTTAAATTCAGTTCCAAATTCGGTGCCGAAGACGAATTAACAATACCACTCAATGGAGGAATACCGAAGTACGTTGTGGACAATAAAACCGAACGTCTTGTCGAGGAAGTCCTTAAAGACATGGTCGTTCCCGTCGAAGGTGGGCGAACGAGCAACGAGCGTGAAGCGACCGCAGCTGCCGAAGCTCTCGTTGCTCTATCGGCCGGATACGCAAATTTCGGTGCCGACAACGAAAGGACGATGTTGCGTGGCGACGATTTGTTAAACGGAGAAGTGGAATCGACAATAAAACAAGAAGTGGTGGAAGAACGAATGGAACAGATGCCTTTCTTTCAGGATCACAGTTATTGTCTACCACACAGCAGAATGCCCCCGAATGCGGATGGTGATCGGAGGTTGACGAGCGTAGACGACGTAATCGATTCGGTCGTAAAGGGGAGTTGTGTTGATCACGATTATGGAATTCCAGTCGATCACGAGTACATTAAGACTACGTTCGAACCAGAAGTTAAACGTGTCAGACATCGCAAAGTGGAAACGGCGGTTAAAAAGAGTCCCGAATGGAAGATATTCGATAAACGAGAATTGTTAGCCGAGATGAATATTTTGTACGAGTTTTTGTGGAGTGGAATCGATGCCGAGGACGTGAATTACTTAAAGAGGAGTTACGACAAGATGTTACAGGACGATGCGCACGGTTATTGGTTGAACGATACGCATTGGGTCGATCATTCGCATATCCTTTTTAATAAATTTGAAAATTTTTCTTAATATTTTTAATAATTTTAGATTTTTTTTATTATTATCCTTAACACAATTCCACCGACAAATATACCAAATCCAAAAAAGAAACGTAAAGACGACGGACCACGTATCCATGCAACAGGCTGTGCACGAAGCGAAGGCTACTACAAACTAGACATGAAAGAAAAACTCCGGTTTAAACATCACAGTGGCAGGACTGAATTAGACGACGAAACATCGAATAAAGCGAAATTTGCAGCACAAACAACTAGGGAAGTGCGGTCGAATCAACGCCGACTTCTCACGTCCGTCGGATTAGAGACTTACAGCGATCTTTTAAAATTTAATCAACTGAAATTCAGGAAAAAACAATTGAAATTTGCTAAAAGTAAAATCCACGATTGGGGTTTGTTCGCTCTGGAACCTATTGCTGCTGACGAAATGGTGATCGAATACGTTGGACAAATGGTGCGACCAATCATAGCCGACATACGAGAAAGGAAATACGAAGAAATCGGAATAGGAAGTAGTTACTTGTTTCGTGTTGATCTTGAAACAATCATCGATGCCACTAGATGTGGTAATTTAGCTAGGTTTATCAATCACAGTTGTAATGTAAGTATGGAAATATTGCAATTATTAGAAAAAGTTAAAAAATAATTTTAAGAATTCATTTATTTCTAGCCAAATTGTTACGCAAAAGTAATAACAGTTGAAGGACAAAAGAAAATAGTGATTTATTCGAAACAAGCCATTAATGTAAACGAGGAAATAACGTACGATTATAAATTCCCAATCGAAGATGAAAAAATTCCTTGTCTGTGTGGAGCACCGCAATGTCGAGGAACTTTAAATTAATTGCAAATTGGTTCGCATTTATTTATACCTTAAAATTTTTTTTATCGAGTAATTAACATATTTTTAAGGTGAAATTCAACCATCGAAGTTTTTCATATACTTCGAGAAATGTACAATGATGTGGGACACGCGAGCATTCATAACATCTGTTGTTTATAAGTAATAGCATCAAATGTAAATGGACCTGTAAATAAGTCATAAAATTTTATTTGTTCCCATCGTCGTTATGTCACAATCATCGAGCAAAGAGTGGTGAAGAACATTTCTCTTTTGTTTCCAATTCAAAATAGTTTTGTAAAAATTAATAAATAGAAATAATTTTTAAATGAAACACATAAATGAAAAAAGTATAGCACTTTAATTTTATTTTTTGTTATTTTTTAAAAGGATGATTATTAAAGAATATTGTGTATATAATGTGAATTTTTGCATGAATGGAAAGTTTTTGATTTATTAGCATTAATAGAGGCCAGCAATCAGTGCATAATATGTAGTATTTGTCACTTATCATCGTTTTTTTCTAATAAACCATTGGTTTCGCTTTTATTTTCGAGATTTTCTCCAAAATTTTTAATTTTAATTAATATTAAGGGGTTCTAAATTGCCCACGACCAATAACTGATCGTGATTACCGTCACGTTATGGGGTAAAATTGTCACCACACATTTGCAACTTTTTTGTATTTGTTTTATTTTTCCCAAACGAATCACATACTTGAAAATTTGTTTTGCAAGTTTCGTGTATTATAGTTCTCGGAAAATTTAATCATTTTTTTCCTTTTTTCTTTTCATTGTTCCGATCCCAGAGTTTGGATTTGGATTTGCTGTCCCGATAGGAGTATTCCGAATCTGCACCGATCTTGCAAATTTCTAGAAAATTAAAACGTCTATAAAAATTAATATTCTGTTTTAAAGCAATAATCAACATCAAAACGATGATTATACTTCGTCATGTCCAATTCCTCCGTCTTTTCCACACTTTGCTCGTGATCCGACGAATCACCGCAATTGTCTTTAGCTACTGAAAAATTCTAAGTTCTTGAGTCTGGAACGAACTGCATAGTCCATTTTGGGGATACGTCACGAACAATCTTAACGATTAAAGCTTAACTCGAACTAAATCGACATTTACTCGTTTCGTTTTTGTTGATATTGTGAACTTGATTCACTTTGGAAAACGTGACGAGTCTTTTCCTCTTCGCTGGTACCGAAGCGGGAATTCGTTCAGTCTCCTGTTTCACCTTTTTTTCATCCTCTTCGAAATCGCTCGGAATCCTTCTCGGTGGTTGAGGAGAACGAGAACGTTTCCCTAATTTGCTCATTGATCTTTCGTTTCTAAATCTTTCTTAAATTTAGTAATGCCCTTCAAATCATTTTATTCGCAACCCAACTTGTCATTTGCTTTTACCGAATCCTTTTTGGCTAATACTGGATAAGGAGTTTTACTTCGCTTTATTCTTTGCTTTTCCATCACGATAATTCTCTTTAATCTTAAAAGACATAAATTAAAACTAAAAATAAAATTTTAGTTGCATTAATCCTTATCAAATATCAGGACATGATGTTTGGAATAAATTCATTTTCATTCAATTCGTATCGTTTCGAGTGTTACGTAACAATGCTTTAACAGCGCATTTACTTCGGTAATTCTATTAACCGAATATTAGTAGTTGTCATAGAAACACGACTGCAATAACGGAATAAGCCATTTTCTTATTCTTTCTTGGCATAAATTATTTACTGTTGGAAAATATTAAGATTAAATTAGCACGAAATACTTTTCAAACACGAGTGAGTAACGAATTTCGATACATTTAAACGAGATAAAGAAATGGACTAAAAACAAATTTTACTAAAAAATACGAAATTTATTTTAAAAGTTCGAAAATTTTTTTTATTCCTCTCTAATAACTACCGTCGGTAGTTACTACAATCACTTGAAGTAACTTTTTTTAATTATTCGCAAGGTCATTTGAAGGATATTCAGCCTGCGAATTCAAGTCGTGAAAATCGATTGGTGGTGCAAAAATCCGACATTCGCCGATCAGCCAATCAGGTGTAAGATAACAGACCAAAATCGTAATACTTACGCTTGTTTCTCAGTTCTGCCATCATCCCAAGTCCGTGATCGAGCTAAGCATTTTCTCAGGTAATTCAACAAAATATTAAGTATCGGCACGATGCGAAATCGAAAACCAAAATAGTTTATCGTCGCATATTAATGAATACGGGACTGGTAAACCGCGAAATACGTTTGTATTTTAAAATTAAGCATTTGACCTTGACAACGTCATTGCCGGTGGATTTAATTTCTCTAAATACGAAAACATTAACTTCTAACCAAATCGTCGATATAACGAATGCCCTACTTATGACAAAAAAATTAGGAAATTTAAAATTAGTAAAAAAGTCGAAATCATTGGCCGATGCGACTGGTAGAATTTGGCCGAAATCCAGTGAAGTCTGAAGGGCACCTTTTCCAAGGTTACCGAATGATTCAGCAAAAGGAATAGTTGGGTTTTAAAAAATTTTAATAATTGTTTTAATAATTTGATATTTTTTTCTAGATAACTATGGCACACTTCCAATATTTGCCCGTCGAGTTGCAAAAAGAACTTTCCGGAATTGCCAATGCAATCGTATCGCCCGGAAAAGGAATTTTAGCCGCGGACGAAAGTACCGCTACGATCGGTAAACGATTTGCAGGTATTGGATTGGACAATACCGAAGATAATCGAAGAAAATACCGTCAATTGCTATTTACGGCCGATAAGGTGGTTCTTTCCTCCTCTTTCCTCGAAGTAGCTAAATAAGTAAATTTTTGTGTAGGCCATGTCGGATAACATCAGCGGCGTAATTCTGTTTCACGAAACGTTATATCAGAAGACCGACGATGGTGTGCCTTTTCCGGAATTGTTGAAATCGAGAGGAATTATTCCCGGCATCAAAGTCGACAAAGGTGTTGTACCACTCATGGGTACAGAAGACGAATGCACTACTCAAGGTACGTTTTTGAAAGATCATTTAGGAATTCAAATTATTAAATTATATTCGATTTAGGATTGGATGATTTGAGTCAACGCTGTGCCCAGTACAAGAAAGACGGATGCCATTTTGCCAAGTGGCGATGCGTTTTGAAAATCGGAAAGAACACACCGTCACCGTTGGCTATTTTGGAGAATGCCAACGTGTTGGCGCGTTACGCCACCATCTGTCAAATGGTTAATAGTTTGTTAATTAGTTAATTTTTAAGATTATTCGTTATTCGTTTGTGGAATTCTCGGTTATCAGAACGCCATCGTACCGATCGTGGAGCCCGAAGTTCTCCCCGACGGCGATCACGACATCATCCGAACCCAAAAAGTAACCGAGAAAGTATTGGCAGCCGTCTACAAAGCTTTGAGCGACCACAACGTGTACCTCGAAGGAACGTTGTTGAAACCTAACATGGTGACGGCCGGTCAGAGTTGCCCGACCCAATATTCGCCCATCGACAATGCTCGTGCGACCGTCATGGCGCTCCAGAGGACCGTCCCACCCGCAGTCCCAGGTTAGCTTGATGACTCGATACATCCCTACCCAACTTGGAACGATTTATGAGGTCGCGGGAACTCGTACGATTTCGTTTCTTCTCCCTCGAACTTTCACCTAGTCCAACATACGTAAGGAATTGACGCGTCTTCCGATCGTTTTCCGATTAGTTCTTTTTAGTTTTTGGGAGTCGAACGTTAAAGTCTTGCAAACGCGATTAAATTGTCGATTTTGAGATCAGGTCTGGGCTCGGTTCGGTCGTTCGGATGCTTCGTTGCAACTCGTTTTGCTCCCACCTTTTTTTTTTCTCTTTCTAGGCATAACGTTTTTATCCGGTGGTCAATCGGAAGAAGAAGCATCGGTTAATTTAGATGCCATCAACAAGTTACCAACACGTAAACCGTGGGCACTCACTTTTTCGTACGGCCGAGCACTCCAGGCCAGCGTATTGAAAGCGTGGGGCGGAAAGGACGAAAATGTCATCCATGGGCAACAGGAATTGCTGAAACGAGCCAAGGTAATATAAATTATACACGAAACGAGTTAAACTCGTTTTACTAATCGTAATCATTTTACATTTAAATTTTAATCGTTTGTCACCAATCCGTATTTTAATGTTTGTTTTTCTTTTGCGCATGCGTACAGGCGAATGGACTTGCATGTGAAGGAAAATACGAGAAAGGATTGTACGAAAGTTTAGTCGGAGATCAGTCGAATTTTGTTTCTGTGCATAAATACTAATCCTAATCACTATGCTTTAATCGATTAACTTTCAGTTGCACGTTTTAACATTTAAAATTTTTTTAACTTTTATATTTCTTTACTAATTTCAATTGTTTAGGCTAATGGTGAAGCTTCTTTGGGCAAATACGGTGGTGGTATTGCCGGTGCTGCTGCTGCAGAAGGGCTTTTCATCAAAGATCACGCTTATTAAATTGATTTGTATAACATTTTTGGTTTATTTTGTATAATTATTAGAAATTTTAGTGTTATTTTTTGTTTATCCTTCAATTTGGATTAAACCAACAAATTTACGAGTTATTGTCAACTATTTTGAAATAAAGATTTTTGAAAAGTCAAATCTTGTGATTAATTTTTAATATTTTATGACACAGGTAGAATAATCAAATATCATTCCCAGTTATTTGTAATTTGACTACGGAGTAAATAACGATTCCTACATCGTATCAATATCGTATTCGATGACAGACAATTTAAAATTGGTTTTAAATTGCCCGACTTAGGCAAAAGGTGTATTCAGCAGTTTATATTTCTTTTTCATGGCTCGATTAAAATCGACGATTGCTTCGTTCAATGTCTTCATCGATAACCGACCTTTAATGTACTTGCTCATTATCAAATCAAATATTAAAAAACAAAAATTAAAATTATTAAATTATTTGTAATTGTTCGATCAAATGAATTATTGAGATCCCATTCACTTCTTATTGGATCTATTCGTAGTCAATTCGTCGATGGATTTACTCCCGATTTCGTCTCTAACCATTACTAAAATTAAAATAAAATGAAATTTTCGATTAAATTTTTAAAAAATTTTTTTTTTTTATATTTTCTTATGTCGTGGGTAAATCGGATGGTAAATTTTTCAAAATATACTCGAATTTCATATTTAGTTCTAAAGCTCGATCTTTATTTCTACTTTTCCATCGGGTGATGACACAACCATGCTTTTCAAGAATGCTTTTTCATCAGGATTGCTAGAACATGACTGGTTAATGAGAAATGGACCAGTTACAAACCGGTAATCGGATACTTCAAAAGATTCGGTAGCCTGGCCTACTATCATATCCCACATGAATGTAGAAATAAACTAGAGAACAGGGCATTAAAAGGTGTTATGTTAGGCTACGCAAGAAATAC
>JAQFZU010001674.1:0-12166 GCA_034696185.1 Henia vesuviana | reverse complement strand
TACTTTGTGTCAGGTTGCGTATGGCCATAGTTGCCGCTGGCGACCATAAGCACAATACTACTACTACTACTACTACTTCTACTTTTCTAATTCTTTCTTTTTTTTTTCCTTGCCGATGTTGGGTACTGGGGTCTTGGTTTTTCATTTCAGTTGGTTTTTTTTGGTTTCTTTTTTTTTCGCTTTGTTTCATTTTGGTTTTTGCCACAGTGTCTTCTTGCTGCATGGCATTACTGGGTTCTCCCTGGTATCCATCTAGGCATGTTGTGTATGGCTTTAGTACCAGCTGGCAACATTAAGCAACATACCTACCTACCTACCTCCCTGTAAGTACACCATCAAGGGGCTCTTTGGTGGTGGAACCAATAGGTCTTCTGGTAATTTTTTCCAAGATGTTTTGCTGCTAGGCATTGCTGGTTGCTCATGGCCATAGTAGCCACTAGTAACATTATGTTAAATCCATACCTACCTATCATTTATGCAGTAGCAAATTGTATCTGTTGAAAATTTTCTTTGGTGTTAATACTGTGACATTGCATTTTGTTTTATTTCTGTCAACTTGTTCTTAAATATTTGGAATGGAATCTTAAATCTTCTCATAAGTGTCAACTGTACCCTTGATACATTTATGTCCAGTTTCTCTGGAAGTTGAAGGGGGCAAATCTTTCAAGCTTTAGTCTCCTTGTGGTGCTTTCTGGAAGTTTACTTTCAAAGGACTCGTTAGTGGTGGAACCAATAGAGCCCTTGGTTATCTTTTTTTCCTTTTTCTAATTTTTTCTTATTTTTTTCTTGCTGATAATAAATACTGAGGTCTTGGTTTTCTTTTTGTTTTATTTGTTGTTTTTTTTTCCTGTGGGGCAAGACTTAAGTTTTACCTTTTTCTGGTACTGCCTGGAAAGTCACTTTGCTGATGCTAACAGGATCCTATGAAAATCCTTTCATTCTTTCTTAATTTTTTTTTCTTTTCTTTGCTCATGATGGGTTCTGGGGTCCTGGTTGTTCTTTTTCATTTGGTTTTGTTTTTTTTGTTTTTTTTTTGTTTTTATTGCATTTTTCCTATGCAATATTAAACTAAACCTAATGTGTTAATCATAGAAATAAGGGCACAACTGTTTCCGACCAAAGCCGGATCGAGAGTGATTTTCCCTTGGTCCATTGCTGTGACAAGTTGCTGGGAAAAGACGGGGGTGCCCTCTGCTGAAAATATCATACCTCATTGTTTGTTATATCTATTTTCCTGTGGTGTAGTTCCCAAATACACCACAGTTTTGTTTGATTGTGGTTCTGCTACGGTGTCTTCTTGCCACACGGCATTGCTGAGTTCTTCCTGGTTTCCAGGGGGGTAAAATTTCCAATTCCTACCTCCTTGGGGGGGGCAAAACTTCCATGCCCTAGCCTTCATGTGGTCCCCCTGTTAGTACACCATCAAGGGGCTCCTTGGTGGTTGAACCAAATAGGGCCTCTGGTAATCTTTTTCTTCTACTTTCCTAATTCTTCCTTTTTCCTTTTCCTTGCCGATGTTGGGTACTGGGGTCCTGGTTTTTTGTTTTGTTTGTTTTTTTTGGGTTTGTTCTTCTTTCGCTTTGTTTCATTTTGGTTTTTGCCGCGGTGTCTCTTTGCCGCATGGCATCGCTGGGTTCTCCCTGCTTCCCATCTCGGCATTTGACTTGTGTAAAGAGAAATAGATTGTGTTTAAAAAACGGAGTGTGTTAAATTTTAAGTTTGCGACAGGTCACGTATGGCCATAGTAGCTGCTGGCGACCCTAAGCAAAATACCTACCTACCTACCTACCTACCTCCTTGTGGTGCCCCCTGGTAACTCACTTTGGTGAGGTCAACAGGACCCTTTGGTAATCTTTTCCTTCTTATCTAATTTTTTTTCTTGCCAATTATGGGTTTCTGGGGCCCTGGTTGTTCTTTATCATTTGTTTTTTTTTGGTTTGTTCTTTTTCTGTTTTTTTATCATCATGATTTTGCCGGGATGTCTTCTTGCCGCAAGGCATTGCTGGGATTTTCTTGGTTCCCATCTCAGTACTTGACTTGTGTTAATGTAAATGGATTGTGTAAAGTTTTAATTTTGAGACAAGTTGCATATGGCCATTGTTGCTGCTGGCGATCTTAAACAAAATATCACCACTACCCTGGTTCCCATCTTGATTTCTTGATTTTATCTTGATTTTAAAAATCTTGATTTAAAAAAATGAATTGTATACATGGAAATGACTTAAATTTATGTTGTTGTCAGGTTGCATATGGCCATAGTAGCCACTGGTGACTTTACATTATTCCACCACCACCACCCATCTAGGCACTTTGCTTACAATCTTCATTGTAGCTTGCGACATTAAGCAACGTAACTGCTTCCTAGTTAAGTAATTTCCTTTTAAATTCAGTAAATTGTAAGTAAATTGTAATTTTTTTGTATCCTTTAGTTCTTTTATCTCTTCTTTTAATGCAAAAATACAATTTTTCAGTGTGTAGATTTTTTGGTCACTGCTGTCCCAATTGACGATGCCATTTTGTAATTGCTGGTAATTAAAACCTAATTTGAATATTAATAAATTCACTTAACGTGTAATTAATAGATTGTTGAATATATTTTCGTAGCAACCTTCAGTAAGTATATTAGTCTTTGCACAATAATTATATCTTTCTTTTTCAGTGTTGTAAATTCAATTTTACTTTATTATGGTTAAATAAATTAGTCTGTTAATTTTATGTTCATAAAATTGCCATCTACAAGTTTCAAAGTTTTTTCATGGACTGTTCCAACATAGGTAATACAATATTTTAGATTAGTTAACATTAAAATTAATTAATTAGTATATTTAATCCTTGATATCAGTCAATGACGTTGTAGTCACGCCTCTTTAATTCGTCATCGTCACAGTTGTCATGTTGACATCTAATTCATGATGGCTGACCAATGTTTACTAAATGATCGTAGCTTCACCCTTTTCGACGCCAATAAGCAGTGTTCAAGGTATCATACAATAATTACAATAACTATAAATGTAAATACAACTGTATAAAATAGATCAATAAATATATAAATCAATAAATAAAAGCATAATTACTTATTTAACAAACAAGTATGTAACGAATTAATTTACAGAAAATGATCATTGCTATCAATCAAAGGTACAACTTTAGTCCACCCGGACCAAGGTCATGTTACCCCTTTTTGGAATCTTCTCGATGAGCTAGGACGATCTAGCTAGGTCCGGGGCTTCAAATATGTGCGCAACACTGCGAAAATCGCGATTAAAGTTGCCGATTGCGCCTTTTCTATTTCTCCTTTTACCACAACCTGTCTCCAACTCCAACTTGATAGCGACTTCTCATAGGTGTTTCATCTTATTGAATTTTATTTTTGTTTAGTGATAATAACATAATGATGGGTTTAGAGCAACTGACCGTTTAGAATTTCAGTTGCTATTTTTAATCTTTCATGATTTATATTGTCGGTTGGAAAAAAAATTTCTTTTTTTGAGAAAGGAAATCTGCATATTTAATAATAAATACACCACAGTCATAGCTGTTATCCTGTTGAGGTAACTGGGTTTTTAAGTCTTTTAATGTGTATTGCAAATGTAGGGATTTACTAAAGACATTCTCACTAATTAGTTTTGACTGTGGTGTATTTATTATTAAATATGCAGATTTTATTTCTCAAAAAAAAGAAATTTTTTTTCTAATCGACAATATGAATCATGAAAGATTAAAAATAGCAACTGAAATTCTAAACGGTCAGTTGCTCTAAACCCATCATTATGTTATTATCACTAAACAAAAATAAAATTCAATAAAATGAATCACCTATGAGAAGTCGCTATCAAGTTGGAGTTGGAGATGGGTTGTGGTAAAAGGAAAAATAGAAAAGGCGCGATCGGAAACTTTAATCGCGATTTTCGCGATGTTGCGCACATGTTTGAAGCCCTGGACCTAGCTAGATCGTCCTAGCTCTTCGAGAGGATTCAAAAAAGAGGTAACATGACCTTGGTCTGGGTGGACTAAAGTTGTACCCAAGCAAATATATGTGGTAAGTTATTATTCTTAATAAATAAAATCGAATCAATATAATTAATAATCAATTCAAATTTCAGAAACACAACAATTCTTCCCCATTTCTCTATTTGTGTACAATTCAATCGAGAAATGATGTTAATTCTGACAATTTAGTTTTGGTTAGTTGTTTGGTCAACATATCTGCAACATTAGATTTGGTAGATATGTATTTCACCGTAAACAATTTTTGATCGAATCTTTCCCTAAGGTAATGTATTCTAAGATCTTGATATCGATTGTGATTGTTTTCTACTACATTACATATGTTTAAAATAGCTGATTGATTATTGATATAGATACAAAACAGATTGATGTAATATTCGATATAGATACAAAACGGATTGATGTAATATTCGATATAGATACAAAACGGATTGATGTAATATTCGATATAGATACAAAACGAATTGATGTAATATTCATTGATTGGTTGAGATTCTTTAATAATTTGAATTATCCATTCCAATTCCTTTATCAGTTCCAGAGCAGCCATGAGTTCCACGTCTCGAGTTGATGTAACCACTAAGTTTTGTCTTGTAGACCTCCATGACAGCGGTGAGGATCCCTTAAAAATAATATAGCCTGATTGTAATCTTCGAGTAAGAAGACATGAACCCAGTGATGCATCAGAAAATGCTGTTAAATCCGATATTATTTTCTTTTCTCAAATATATAGATCTTTCCACAGTTGTATTTAAGTATCTCAAGATATTAATTGCACAATTCCATAAGTGTAAATTAGGTCTATTACAATATTGCGAAAGCAAATTCACAGCGAAAGAAACATCAGGACGTGTGTGTCTCGATATATAAAGTATGGCTCCAATAAGACTTCGGTAAGGATAAACCTTTTCCTCAAGTGGGTATTCCGATTCATCATTAAATTGTTTAAGGTCCAAACCGACCTTAATTGGTTTATACACACTAATTGAATTTTGATTACAATACTTCGAATACAACTTAGTAATGTATGATTTTTGACTTAATTTCACGTAGTCCTTTTCTTGTTTAAATTCAATTCCCAAAAACCTTTGGAGTTTACCTATGACTTTGAGGTCAAACTTTCTTTCAAATCGTTGTAACGTGTGTTTTAATAAATTTTCAGATTCTGCTAATATAATTATGATGTCCACTTACACGAGGACGATAACACGCCAATCTTGATAATAAATGCAGCATGTTAGGCGAATAGGTTGAAAGTTCATTTTTCTTATGTCCTCATCCAATCGTCTGTACCAGCATAATCCACTCTGCTTAAGTCTGTATATCGATTTGTTTAATTCCTACACGTTATCTTCAACGTTTTTTATTCCTTTAGGTATCTCCATAAATAATTTTTATCTATTGCACCATAGACGTATGCACAGGTAATATCGATTTGTAGGGTATGTCGTGTTCCGGTACTAAAACGTCTAGGGTTAATTTTAAATGAGAAAGAAAATAGCCAATTTTCAACTTGAAAAAACAGCTTGCTGAATTTATTAAATCTCTTAATAAACCAACTACACAGGATTCTCTGGCTCGAGAACCCAGAATACAATTAAAGTAAATCGAATAAAATAAATAAATAATGTGAATAAGGCGGCGAGAATTTGTCGACGTCTTAAACTGTGTCGTGCGCGGCGGCAGTCGAATCTAGAAGCTTCGTTACAACGTAACGCGTACGTCTTGTACGTGGGGTTGCGCGAAGTAAATATTAGTCGGTGATCGAAAGTCCTGGGTAGGAACACGCTACGATGCGTGAAATCGCCTTGCTTGTAGATTTGACTTGGTAAAATAAATATGCGTAGACAAATGATAATTAAAGCGACTGACTCAACTCGATTCAGGAAATCGCCTGAAAAAAACGAATTGTTATTTATTGCCGCCGTGGCGAAACAATAAATAACCAAACAGAAATAATAAATTCCGCTGAGAAATTGCTCAGCAAAGGAAAACTGACGATCGTCTCGTCAAAAACGAATCCACACTCGAAACTTACGAGTATGATGGTGGAGAACAACTCTCGAGTTGTACTCGCGAATTTGGTAAGTTGTACTTACGAAATTTCAGCAAACTTAGCTGAAACAGAAGCTCGAAATCTTCAGTACTTTGAAGATGTCGAATGAAACATCCAAAATGAAAATCTCCAAAACGCTCAGAAATCAGGAGTGAAGTTGTTGCGCGGTTGGAATTTGTCGGATGAGTGAGTCGCAACTCGCTCCTCATTATCCTCCTCGATTGCGCCACGCAGCGGCGCCACATCGCGACAACACGAAACACTAGAAGAAAAATTACCTTTACCAAATTGGTGCCAGTGACACCCTCGGTTCACTACAGGTATGCCAAGCTTCATAGACCACGAATATTAATAGAAATAATTTGACAATGATGAAATTGACCATGGGAGTGTACACATCCTCATAGTCGATTCCTGGTTTCTGTGAGTAGCCGCACGCGACTAATTGTGCAAGGTATCGAATGATTTGTTGTTTATTATTACATTTCTTCGCAAATACCCATCGACTCTTGAGAACGCATGCTTTTTCAGGTCATTTCACCAATTCATAGATTTTACGTTCTATCATAATTTTTAATTCCTTTAACATTTTAGATTTCCATTTAGTAGCATCTGGTTGATTCATAGCATCATCGTAACTAACCGGATTATCTTCAATGATGGTATTTGTTCAGGCCTAAATAGGCTTCTTAGTATTAGTGTTCAGACCTAGATAGGCCTCTTTATTGTTTGGTTAAATCTTTTTAAGTGCATGCACATTGTTATTGCATGCACATTCTATGTTCTTTAGTCACAGCTTTGTTAAGTGTTAAACAGAGGTGTAATGATGTTGTTATTGATACAATTCAGGAAGAATAAAGCAGATTCTTGTAGCAGCAGGTTGTGGCTTCTGTGACTCTGGTCTGGGTTAGGCCTTGTTTAGGCCCAACTGCTGTTAGACTTAATTTTGGATAGGCCTTCTCTGAACCTTAAACTAACCACTCACTCTGGCCAGTAGGTTTATGTGGACTTATTGGCTTAGCTTGTCACTCTGGAACTAAGCTGACCCTTAGGTCAGCATTGGACACCGGAGAATAGAGAGGACGCAACTGGGCACTGCACTTGAGCCCAGGTCGCGTAACCGGGATACCGGCTTCTTTAGGGATTAACAGCTTAGTCCGTCACGGGCATAAGTCCCTCCATCGGAGGCGCATCGATTAACCCGCGTTAGGCGCTGCCCACCCCCATAGCCAGGCAGAACACTATTGACTTTCGTTGTGTATAAATATCTAACCAAATGCAAACCAGCATTCCACAAATGAAGATTTGGATTATTTGCAAATTGTGCTAACATATTAATCGCAAATTGAACATCGGGGCGTGTATGCCATGCCAAATATAATGTTGCACCAATTATACTCCGTAGAGGATATTTTGATTTATCAAATTCTTCCTCCGATGACGATTTAAATTCTTTTAAATCAAACCCCATCTTCATGGGTTCATAAACACAGATCTTCTCTGATGGACAAAACCTCGAATAGAGCTTTTCAATATGCGATTTTTGAGACAAACCTAGGTTTCCATCTCGTTTTTCAATATCAATGCCCAAAAATCTCCGGATAGGTCCCAAATTCTTTAACTCAAAAATACTGTT
The DNA here is from genome assembly GCA_034696185.1 of Henia vesuviana. Lineage (NCBI taxonomy): Eukaryota > Metazoa > Arthropoda > Chilopoda > Geophilomorpha > Dignathodontidae > Henia > Henia vesuviana. The sequence goes on along the minus strand of JAQFZU010001674.1, from coordinate 4,466 downwards.
CAACTGAGAAATTGTCTGATCTATTAGTTCCTGTGACTCTGCCAACACCAGAATATTATCAACATAGACTAAAAGAATTATTTTCCAATTTTTACGGTACACACATTGCGCTAGTTGTACACCCGAAAATCCTAATGATTTAATATTGTTTTCAAGACGACGGTGCTACTGGAGACCTGACTGATATAACCCATATACTGATTTCTTCAGATGCCAGACGTTTTTTGCATCAGACTTCAATCCTTCAGGAATTTCCATGAAAAAATCTTCATTCAGTTTGCCATAAAGATAGGCACAAGTTATATCCACATGAGCAGTTAACCAGGACTTGTACACTACACAGATCAACAGGAATACCTTAACTATAACAAAATTGACCATCGGTACATATATTTCGAAGAAATCCGTTTTGGGTCGCTGGTCATACCCACACACTACTAGATGAGCTCTAAACCAAACAGTCTTCCTGGTATGATCTTTCTTCCTAACAAACACCCAACGACATTTTAGGGTTTTTCTATCAACAGGTCTCGGAACAGTTTTATAAACATCTCTATCTTTAAATGTTTGCAATTCTGATTTCATGGCTTCTTTCCATTTTGACGAATCCGATTGTTGGATTGCTTCCCGAAAAGTAGACGGATTTTCCTCTACTAAAGAATTAATATAATATGTATTTTGATTCCAATCGAAATCAAGATCTTTTTCTTCTTCATAGGCCACTCATGGCTGCTCAACATCCTCTTGTTGACCTGTTAATTCCCACGGCCCATCGTATAGATTCTTTACCCAAAAATCTATGCGATTTTCTTCATAATCTAATCCATTTTTTTCACAGAAAATCCGCATTTCATTTTTAGAACGAACTAAATGTCCATCTATACTAAACGTTACAAAATGAGGATTTTTTGTGATCTGGTCTGTCTTTGATAAACATTTCGATAACGCTCTATTCTTTTCCCGCATTTCTTCTCTGGTCCCTCTCTCTGTCCTATTGTTGTCTGTTGTCCCTCCATCCGAGAACATGTTTCTCGTTCTCTCAATTCCTGTTTATGTTTCGGAATCAACGTTGGCTGCTTTGTTGGCACAGTGATTGGTTTACTTGTTGGTAATGACCAATCTTTTGTTTTGACTAATTGTCGATTTTCTCTGTTCTCTTTCTCTTCATCATCTGTATCCGGAAAGTTAATAATCTGGTCCGAATCACCACCATACCCACTTCCTCCATCACAATTGCTCGTGAGCATCTGTTTCAAACCCATAGTTTTATTCTCATTGATGGTCGCATGAACCGTTTCTATTATCTCAGTAGTTTCCGGAATCCATATTCGGAACCCCTTAGATTGTAGGGCATATCTAACAACTATGCCCTTTTTCGCATTCGAATCTAATTTACTGATCCTCTTAGCCTTTGGAGTGGTGAAATAGGCTAATGAACCAATACATTTTAGGTAGCCTACATAAGGTTTCCGTCCAAATCTTAATTTATTAGGCGTTTTCCAACCTATAATTCTTTGTTGAAACCGATTTTTAACATGGATATAAGAATAAGCCAATTCAACCCACAATTGCTTAGGTAATCTAGAATCAATTAATGTAGCACGAACACCTTCAAGAATATACCGATTTGCTCGTTCTACGATTCCATTCTGGCTTGGACTGTAAATGTTCGTTCTTTCATGTTTAATGCCTCAAGTTGATAACCAAAATTCTAAATCTGTATTGGTAAATTCAGTACCATTATCCGTGCGAATTATTTCCAATTTGCTACCACTCGACCTTTCAGTACTATTAATAATCCGTTTCACATGCTCGGAGACACTTGACTTATTTTCTAATGCAACAATAGAAATCCAACGTGAATAATCATCAATCGCACATAAGAGATATCTCTTTTACTAAACGATCCATATTTTGACGGGCCCCAAATATCCAAATGAAAAATTTGTCCAAACCGTTTGCTTCTGCGAATATTCAGTGGCTTGCCATATGATTGAGTTCCTTTTGCTTGTGCACAAGCATCACAAATATCAATATCGCCGAATAATTTACTCGGCATATCTTGAACAGTATTATTTTCAACCATCCTTAGAATTCCTCTCTTATTAAGGTGACTGAACCACTTATGCCAAATATCTAGACGATTTTCGGTTTTAAAACTTTTTTCCAATGCCATTCCTCCTCTTGAAATCCTCTTATCTGACACTTCATCCTTGGATGTTGTATTCAACTTCTCGACTGAAGCCTGTTTCCTTCCGATCTGATTCTTTAAAAAGAAAGTATTGGGCTCATATTCCCTACAAATCGTGTCCCAGGCGACTTTAGGGTCTCGGATGCCTCTAAGTATTGGTTGTAAAGTTTCTTCCACGGTCAAAAATATCGTACTGACCGCTCGTAATTGCTTCAATCGAAATTCTTGCTTTTTTTCCTGTGGTTCAGAATCGGCTGGAGGGACCATCGTACCGTCCAGGAAACCATATAAGCCTCTGTCCATTAACAGCATTTGGCAGTTATCTTTCCAAGATAAAAAATTACTTCTGTCAAGTTTTCGAAATGACATTGCAGATTCACGTGGGCTACGATTTTCCATTTCGTGACGTCGATATTAATTGTGGAAACAGACGCCAAGTTCCTCCAATTCAATGGCACGGCTCGCAAAAAGAAAACGAAAATTTGTAATTAAATAATTTATAATGGCAAGTATAATCACTCACCATACGTAGCCTTTATTAAGAATCCAAAGGGCAATTTACGTTCACGTAAGAAAATATTCAAATCTAGTGTCAAATTTCCAAAAATTCACAGCCAATATCCACATCAGTCCAAGTATCAAAATCAGAAAAATTCGGTAAATTAAATTAACCAAATCCTCCTTAATAGGTAATGGGCGTTTTTCGAATGCCACGTCAGTTCACTTTCGAAGAAAAAATCGCCTCACACATGGAAAAATAGCGAGAAAAAAAATGGGAAGTATATTCTTCATAAACAAATTCAAGAACGATTTCAAAACTCCCGTTTATAGCTCCGTATCGATATCCAGAGCAATTATTTCCATGTATTCACGAAATTACAAGTCGAACCTCAATATAATGACGTGTCAATCAAGAAGGCTTCTGTAGGAAGAAAATTCCAAGTCCTTAATAAGAATAAATCTTTTCTATCCTCTGCTACCACTTGATGTTAATAATATTTCGTAAATTCTAATGTATTTAAAGGACCAATAAACTGAACATCAAAAACAGTTTAAATTCAATTATTTAATTAAAAAGTTAATGCAATTTAAAATGAACTGATATGTGTGAAATATTTACAAGGAGTGACGACTTGACAGATGTCAATCAAGGTCATACTAATTACAAAAACTAGGCCACGCCCACTGCAGTTAGGCGTTTCCCAAATCTATTATAGATAGTGTCGCCAGATGGCAAACCAAAGTAACTACAAATGATTAATACGTTTACAATAATAACAAACAACTTTCAAATTGACAATTAAATAATAATACATATAATACAGTTAATAACTTAAATCTACAAAGGTTAAAATGATGAAATCGATAATAAATAATGAATAAACAATTAACTACATGTGTGCACACATACAAATGACCAAACATTAATAATACTAATAAATAAATTATAATAAACTATAATAAACTATTAAGGTAAATATACAATTCGCAAATAAGATAAATTATAAGTGTTTAACTAATATTAAAATCTAACAAGAGCACGTTTTTTCACGTTAGGATTCTTCCCAACTAGGTGGGAAAAAAGAAATTTTTTTTTTCGGTGGGACTTTGCGCTTCATCGATGGGCGGGAGCGTGTGGACCGATCGCGGCATGGTAAAAGCGCGCTCCGTATGCCGACTTTTTTAAGGAGAAGTGGGCTTTGCCTCGAAACACGTTTCGCGCGCAAACGCGTGCGCGTCATCGCAAACGACCTTCGAGGGGGTTATCGAGCATGCTCGATCAAATGGTGACGTCATCGCACGAGTGGGAAGTCCCTGTAACGTCATAGCGTCTCCTATTCAATGTGCGTTCCCATCAAAAAGAAAAATTTCAAAGTTTTCACCAAAAGAAATATTTTTTTTATTCAAATTTTACAATCTTTGAATCAAAACAATTACAAAACTTTTTTTGTTTATAATTTCGAGTTTTCATGACTCGAAAAGTCAGGTTGATTCTGGGGCCGCAATCCTGACTTTGTTTTGGCAGGGAGTGATACCAAAACTTGTTTGTGGGTGGTTTCATGAGCAGCAACGATCCGTGTTCCAAAACCATGTCGAATGATCTCGGAACCAACGTGTAGTTGTGGGCGAGGGAAGGCGTTTTGATGGCGAGATGCTTAAATGCAAACTTGCGCTCGGCGCCGAGGGAGATGGAGGCTATTGGGCTGTTTGGTTCCAGATCAACCTCGTTATCGCGATGTTCCCCGATGCTCGAGTTTTTGTCCGCGTAGCGATT
>JAQFZU010001673.1:0-12172 GCA_034696185.1 Henia vesuviana | reverse complement strand
ATTATTTACCTTCCTCCAAAAGTAATAACCGAGCAATTAGCAGCGTTTAACGATGATTTCAAACTCGTTAATAAAACTGCGTAATCGGCCAATGCTTGTTCAATGGTTAACAAACCAACGTATTCAGATTGAAAACTCTTTTCGCCAAATGGTAAAGATTTGCCATAAAATCTCTGAAAAATAAAAATTCAATACAACTACAAGTATCAGAAATAGCTGTAAAAATACAATAAATTAAATTTATTTTACAAATTTTGGTTGGAAATGTAAAAAACAAAATTTACTACTTGAAATAAAGTATGAGACAAGATAAGGGAATTTTATTGGAATTTCACTATAAATTTAAAAAGTCGCATTGAAATTTAAATCACTTTAATTTGCCTAAAGTCACAGCTTTCTTCTATTGTCAAAATCAGATTTTTAAATCTCTCAGAAATTCCATAAAATGAAAATAGGTTTTCTTAATTATCTTAATTTAACATTTTTCAAATTCCATTTAAAATTAAACTACTCAAAATTTAACTATTTAAATTTAATTTTTAACATTCCTCAATGAATCGTAGCAAATACAGGTTTCGTGGGAATTGAAACCAAGTGAAAAATTCAACAAGTTGAATATCGTATGACTAAAATTAATTTTCTCACTAATCCAATTTCCTTTTACTTAATAATTATCTTTTAAAATCTATTTTTAGGTTTATTATCTATATGTCAGATATTTTCGTTTAAATCTTTCTACAGAGAGTAAATTTATTCCTCAGGCACGAGTTTATTGATTCAAATTAAAGAGAAGAACTTTCAGTTCTCAACTTAAATATAATTATTTTACCATTTTTATCAATTTCAAGTATTATTCCAGACCCAATTTATTTCCTATCGATCGTAGAAGAAAATAGAGCTGGGAAATCAAAACCTAAGACAAAGAGAAGACAAAGAAGCCTAGAACTCATCATCTATATCAAACACGATGCCAAAAATGGTGATAAAAAAAAAAGCCGACAAGAGATTAAATCAGCAAAGAGGCTCAAACGCAGTAAAGTGGAGCAACGAAAAGATTAGTTCGGCGTCAAAGAACCTTTTGTTATCCCTTTTCCAACAACAACAATTAAAGATAATGTGCAAAACTTGTAAATTAAATATAAGGTTGACTAAAAAAAATTTTATTTATCCCAAACAGAAAATCAGCCACATCGTAAACACATTTTCATGTCCAAAATAGGCACTTAAGAGTTCCATCGATGCCATCCAGATGTGCATTTCGGCCAGAAACCATAGCAACTATAACGAGAGCAACTTGTGCATCTATCGTCACTCGTTACTCGCCGCACTTGTTTCGGAACGTGTTAAACACAAGGGTTGAAATGAAGACATCGAGGGAATGGTTCAACTCCCACTAGACCGTTTGTCTTACTTCTAATTGAATCTTGGCTGGGCATTTCGCCAGAATCTCAATTCAAACACGTCTCGACGACCATCCTCGCACATTCCCAGCCTATCGTCTCGCCGTTTATGTATAACAAGTGGTTGTGACCCTATCTTTATGTATTTACTTTATACGATCGAAACACTGTGACATTACGGTGTCACAAGACACTTTCCCATAGCAATTTAAGCTTATAATAAATATACAAATTCACTGTCATTCCCATTGTAACGATAGTCCCTCGATGTTGACTTGAAGACAAGACTGAAGAAAATGGAGTGAAGTAAAAGGTTATTTTTATCGATATTGAATATTCCAGTTTCAAAGGGTCAATAAAGAATAGAATAAAATAGGGTTGTCGCCTGGTGATTTGAAGAAAGCCGATAGTCAGTGGGAATAAAAAGGGAGAGATGAAAGTGGTTTTTGAGTTTGTTTTTATCCATCTGTCATAGTAGTGAACATGACAAGCAACTCGTTCAAAGTTGAATATTGCAATTTTATGGATATTCAAAACCAACGAGTAAATTTAATCGAATCAATAATAATTTATTTTTATTATAATAATTTTATTTATAAATATAAAATGAAAAAAAATTATAAAATAATGAAAAATGTCAAATTTGAAATTTATTTTAAATGTAAAAAAAAATTTTTTTGATTAATGAAAATTCGCATTTTCTTAGGATCAAGAAAATAATTTTACTTTAAAAATAACATGGAACCATCATTAAAAATATGTGTTCCATTGTGCATCAATTAATTATTCATTTATTTTGTAAAAAAATTTTAAACAGCAGTTACTACTTATGGCCATTGTCAAAAACGAAATGTACAAGTTCAGTTAACCCGAGGGAAAGTACAAATCCCATTGCAATAATTTGACAAAAGTGCACTCTACCTTAAACTACAATGCATTGTGGTCGCCATCAGCTTAAAGGTACACTTTTGCTCAACTTTTAAATAGCAATTGTTATTTCTTTCTAATGAAACCGCAGGGAAATTCCAAATTTCAACTCGCAATTAATTTCAACTACTGAAAATGTTTAAGGGCAAATTTTTATTATTAAAAAGTCATAAAACATATGACGATGATTAATTTGTGTGGCTGAAGCTCAGGTTTTGACAGATACGAATTACGTTGCCAAAGATTGGTTCCAATCAATGCACGAAAACATTTTTAAAAAAAAATATTTCACTATTTTTAGCTGAAAATTGCGTGTTTTAGAACTTTTTCGATACTAATTTCGATCTTGAATTTAATTAAAATGTTTTTCAGATTTAAAATTAATTTTGAATATTTTAAATAACTCAAATCTGCATTTTACTAATCGATATTTTTTCCCTTTGACAATTTATGTCAAACACAACTTGTGTTATTGAATTTATAAATTTAAAATGTAAAAATAAATATTTAATTTTTCAATCAACTGCTCATTATTACATAAATTATAATCAAACACAAGCAATGAACAAATATTCGCATAAATTAATTCACCAGTAAATTTAAAAAGAAAATTATTTAAAAAATTTAAAACTTAAAAAATAAATTTCAATTGGATATAAAATTTCTTTTAATCCCATAAATTGGTCCACTCGAGATGGCCTCGACTGTCAAATCTTCGTTCAACCAAACCGATTGGTTGGAAACAAATTTCAAAAGAAGCGAATGGACGTGCGAATGGGCATTGAACGACCCAAGAAACGATCGAAAAGACGATGAATACCGAGATAAAGAAAAGAAACGATCCTAATTCGAACCGACTAAAAAATTAAGTAAATGCATAACCTTGAGAATGTTCGAACGAACGAGAAATAGAAAAAGAAAGAAAAAAAAATTTATTTCTCCTTAAATGAAGATTCACAATGGAAAAAATTGACAATACGTGCGTGGAAAAACGAAATGGAAAGAAGTTTGAGTGCTAAGATGAGCCAATAAAATGAAAAGAGTCACCAATCGGTCCTAATTCAATTCCACACTCGGTCACTAAAACAGGGGTTGAATAGGGGCCATATAAAGGCCGTGAACGATGTTACGTTGTATTCTATTGCAACGGTGCAGATGCTTTTGTCGTGTTCTTTGTTTTTATCCCATTCGGGAATAGGTAATTTGCAATTTTATAGTTTGAGAATGAAAAGTTAGGGATTTTATAGCTGAAAACTCTTTGTTTAGTGTTTGAAGAAAAATTGGAAATTCGAAATATTAACATTAAACTATTATTGATTAAAGTTAAAACCAATAAAATACAATTTTTTATATATATTCAACACTCGCTTTATATGCATGAAATATTTTTAGTAGCAAAATTTTCTATTCATAAATAATTCAAAACTCAATCAACTTTATACGACAGTAAATTAAGTAATATTTAATCAAATGACTTAAATTTATTGTTGGCGCATGTGCAGTAAGAATATATCACTATCATATATATCAACCCCTAACAAATGGATTATTCATTCAAAATAATCAAGAAATCAATTTATAACTTAAATATGATAAAATAAGCTTTAACCCATTCATTTTCAACATAATCCCACTCCTTATTCCAGTAAAATTGAATTTCGAGATTTCGATCCCGGAAGGTAAATATAAATCTCACACTGTAAACAGACATTGTTAGCTTTAGAGATGCCTCAAGTCCCAAAAATGAATTATAGCGACCCAACTTGAGTGCAAAAAGATCAAGGCTAACAAAGGCCTAGTTTACGTGACTTTTTTCCCACCGACAATTTTTGAGCGACTTTCGCTATAAAAAGCGATGTTTCATGCCACGCGACATGTAATGGGAAGAGACATCATTACACGTCAAGCATGAAAAGCAGTTGGTCGGTCGGTGACCAACATCCCAAGACACAAAAAAACCCATCAACATGTACTCACGAATCATTATTAAATTTCTAACTTTGAACATCACATAAAATAATGGAAAAATGAGGCTTTTTTTTTTTAAAGAGAATAAATTAATTTTCAAATGCATTTTTTCACTGATTGTTGCTGTTGGTGACCTTAAATTTTATTTACTCACTTTCCATCGATTTCATATCGATCTGATTCGAAATTCGATAATTGTTTGAAAATGTGTTTCAATGAAGCGATTAAACACGGAAATAAAGCAGCTTAACTTGGATTTGCTTTTGTGATTTTTATTTTTTAAATTAACGAGTAATGCAGTGAAGCGTGACCAGCAGCTCCGGGCGGAGCTTTTTAAAGAGGAAAAAATAAAGATAAGAAATTCAATTGGGCTTTTGGGCATTGAAACTGTCGTTTAGAAAAATAAAATAAAAAATTTAAAATACATTTTCTAATAATAGATATTATTAACATTATTTATAAATTGTGTCATTGTAAATGTGTGGCCACATCCTCGATCGAATTGATATCTTTAAAAAATTTTGAACTTTATATAAGATCATGACCAAATAATAAGTCAGAATCCTATCTAGGCATTTGTGACAAACAACGAAACTTCCAAGCCCTAGCCTTCACTTGGCTTTCTTGTTAGTACACCATCAAGAGGTTTTTCGGTGTTGGGGCTTTATTGGTTCCAACACCAAGAAACCCCTTTACAGTAATCTTTTTTTTTCTTTCCTAATCCTTCTTTTTTTTCTTGCTCATGATGGGTTCTTGGATCCCAGTTGATTTTTTTCCTTTAGGAGTTTGTGCTTTCTTGATTTGAGGGAATAATGGGGGTAGGGTTGTTGTGCCAGCATGCTGAGCCTGCAAAGAGCGAGTCAGAGAATGAAAGTAGTGGGTCTGGAGTTAACATGAGGATTCGTCCAGTCTATGAAGTCACCTTTTATCACTTTTCTTTCTTGGGAAAGTGGTGGGGTGTCCTTTTTCTGACACAAACCAATTGCAAATAACACACCATGCTTTTCATCTAGCAATAGTATGACCTCTCTCTCCTTCGATTCATTGAGATTTCTAAAATTTTGATTTGTTTTTTTTCATTTTGGTTGTGCCTGTGGTTCTTCAGACCGCATTGCTTTTACTTCCCATCTTAGCACTTGATTGTTTATTATTGGAATGTTTACAATTTTGGATTGTGCAGAATTCTGATTTGCATCTTATGTCTTGTGCCATGTTTTTGTTCTGTGTATGGTCGTGTATGGCTACTGTAGCTGCTGGCGATCTTAAACCACCTACAACCACCATGCTTTAAGTGAAGGTAAGTCAAGCTAGACAGCTACAGATTTCTTCAAATTGTGAATTCACTCGACCAGATTTATTGCCCATCAGCAAAATGTCATATCCACAACCACATCCGTTGATTCAATTATTGGGAACTAGTCGATTCCTTTGCAGTCAATTAAAACCAGGTCTTCATCGTCTACCCAATCAAATTCAATTTTGGCAAATGCCTCACAAATCCTCAATTTATAACATTCAATATTTTACTTGAAATTCTCTTTTATTCCTTACTCAAATGAATGGGATAAAACAAAAACTCAACTAAAACGCAAAAATATTTTAAACAATTAAAAAATCAATTTCATTTATGACTTAATGCAAAATTAGCATTAATATTAATATTCACAATACAATTTTGATAGTTTAGAGAATTGTTGCATTTCTTTATTCAAACCCCTTAAAACATTTTGGAAAAAGATTTAAAGACAAATTTTGTATAAAAGCCAGCAAAAAGACAACTGCTATTTGTTTTCATCTGCAACCCAAAGACCGTCGGTCTCGAGTGAGACGATGCAAAAATCCGATCAATAAACGGTTGCTTCTCACCCCGGGTCTTGGTAACTCGGAATAGAGTGAAAGAAAATCACAGGTTGGGTTATTTTTAGAAACTAAGCACCAAACACATCAATTTTCAGAATAAATTCTCCTCTTTATTTTCCACTTCCACATCACCCAAATTGACAGTTTCCGTCAATTACTTCGAACATGTAAAACACATAAAATTACATTTGTTTATTTATTTTGTATATTTAAAATTTAATTTTAAAACCACTTGTTTTCCTTACTCAATTAATCCTTTCCAGCCTTAATTTATTATCCTCAAATTAGTTACGGTCTGTGAATTTAACACGAGTTTTGTACAATCCGCTATTTTTATGGCTCTTAATACCGCAATGCGTTGAGATTTGGTTAAATCCCTCGATGATTTGTCTGGTCTCGGTTGATAAAATGTTTTAAATACCAGAAATATACTTACAGAAGGACTAGAGTTTTAATTAGATTTGTTTTATCCCATTTATGTGAGTAGAAAATAAAACTAAAACAAATAACATGCAAAACATTTTAAATTTTAAATGAACCAACAGAATTTCTTTTAAACTTAAATTAGAAAAAGAATTGCGAGTAATTCTTAGTAATTTATATCAAAAGCAAATAAACAATTCCAGGTCCAACGTTACAATATAAATAAGTACAATTAGTTTCGGTTGGGAAATTTTTCATGGTGGTGAATTTCTCAGAATTTTATTTTCTTTAAGTTAAACATAATCAATTTTATTTTTAAATTTTTTTTTATTATAATTTAATCAGCCCCAGATTTCTATGCGGCATAATTTATGCGCATAGTAATACCATCGACGTTGTAATAGCAACCGACAAATTCCATCTGAAAGTAGAGTTTCCATAGACAACAGATACCAGAAATTCGTTCAGTCTACACTTGTCAAGAATTGATGGTCACTCGAGAGCCCTAACGGGCCTTTCGAACACCAATCACACGAGAACAGCTGGACGATCAATAAAACCACACGAGAACATTAAATTCATCCACAGAAATCCATGTTAGGATTAACTATAACAAATATACACCCATTTACAAATTGATATCAACGATATTGTCGACTTTAAATGTTTGTAGTTGAGATTACATTTTAATAGTAAAAAGACACGGTCCTCTTTAGTGCAAAATCGTGTATTTAAGTTGCTCACTCACAATTCACGTCATCTACATTATCCCAAACTTTTAAAATGAATTACGACATATCCAAGAGTAGGTTGAAGGAAAAAAATTAAAGTCGAATTTCATTTCATGGTCCAGTTAAAACCTCATTTCATAATATAAAAAAAACTAACGGCGCATCCAATCTTTTAAAGTAAAATATGGAATAAATTAATCAAACTTAAATTATAATAAAATTAATAAAAATATTTTTCTTTGAAAATTGTAATTTTAAAGATTTTTAAAATTCAAATCGCAGAAGAAATGGATGAACGAACACCTTATCGAAATGTAATAAGAAGAAAATGTGACAAAAGTCACCAAGCCATGTGACACCGACTAAGAAATGCTCCAAAACCTTACAAGAAGGCACGAAAATCTGTCGAAGCAGCTGCGTAAGGTAAAGAAATCCAATCTCGTAGAATTGGAAATGTTTTGATCCGACAGGCGTACACAAACATCAAATGTGAAACTGAAGACGAACCGAAGGTAAACCCAACTAAAGTTGATCGAACGTCATTTTTAATTTTTAAACAACAATTTTATAGTGTAAAATACAATAATATATCTTTGACCTCTTTCTACTTAATTAATTTCTTTACTTAGATTTTCTTTTAATGTTTTCTACCATAAGCTTTTAGCCTGCATTAAAAGCCCCTTTTGTTAAGACATAAAATGAATACAACTCGAACACAATATCCGTAGTTTCATTCTCTGCATTGCACTAATCCTAAATAACGAACCTGAAACTAACCATTGCACATGACCGCCCACGTGTTGTACTGCCTTTTCTTCAATGGTCCACTTGTTCTTCAAAAAGCTTATAACAATTGTTGCTGTTGGCAACTTAAAGTTTTATTTACTCACTAACTGTTAATGGATTACCACATGTTGCTAGCTTTTAATTGGATCTTGAAATGTCTTAAAAATATTTATCAAGGATCAGGTAATGTTTATATAATTTTTCTTGGAATTTATTATTCAATTTTCTTTAATATATGTCAACATATGAAACAAAATATGAAAGTTTCCAACTGAATTATTTCATTTCAATAATACGATCGACTGAACAGAAATCAAGAAACTTTTCGAATCAAATTCGCTTTGAAATATGTAAATAAAATTCCTGGAATAAATTTTAGAAAAAATATATTCAAGAAAAAAGTGAAATTATAGTTTAATTTATTTAAATAACTTTTCTAACTATAATTAAATCATAATTGAATCTCCAAACATATTAATAACGTATAATTCTATTTATTCAATATTGTCAGTCAGCAAGTTAAATATTAAAAGCAAGAATTGTTCATCGTTTTAAACATCCAACTTTATTGCTTCACATTTTCCACATACCCTATTGGAATTGCAAACAAGTTTCATTCACTGCATACAATATCCTCGCAACATGTTACTGATGGTTCGAGACCTCGGAATTATCAACTCACTCGTTATTCAAGCGTAAAATATATGTAGGATTTGAAGCGTAAAACACATGAGAAATCACTAAATTAATATTATAAAAATTCAAATTCAATATGAAAAACATCAATGAACAAGTTGGAATGACGTCGACATTTTAAGCATTCAACCAACGTTCCTCTTCTCGTGTAATTTATTACAACATAATGACTGCTCACTTGTGTTGAGTTATAATTTGGCGTGAGCCATTTACTGTCAACAAAAAGTCCAAGGTCGGATGAAAGTGATGGTTGACGCAGCTATAAAAGCATTTTTATTACAATTTTTTTTTTATATGAATAAAAGTGAAGCGATCGAAAGAAACGATTGAAGGAAATAAAGAATCTCGTTGAAGACGAGTAAACAAGATCAGGATTTTAAGCCGGGTACGGATCGATGGGTTTAACGACGAGTTTATTAATCCACACTGACAATTAATTACGATCAAATGTGTAAACAAAATAAAAGCAAGTTCAAATTGACCCAAAAACCAAATAAAAAAAACTAATATAAAATATCATTTTAAACTTTTTGGCAAAATTTCATCCTCTGCGATTATTAAAATAAAAAAACGCACCAAAACCCAATGACTTTGGCAAGAGTTTCTCTATGGAAATCTCCAATTTCAAATGTTAAGGATATACCGCATTAAATATTATTTTTTTAAATACATTTAATTAACCGAATGATTTGTAGGGGAATTGTGAACTGGTAAAATAATATTTATTTTGTGGTCGAATTTGTAGGAAACCTTGTTTCAATGTGACTGCAGGAATTCGTAAAACGTCAATGTTTCCATGGCAGCGAACTGCACCGAAGAATTAAGAGAAACCATCGGCTTTCAATGTTTGAAAAAATTCACGTAATTAACGTCGAATATGCGGAAAGTATTAACGTTGTTAAGAAAAAATACTACGTTAATTTGAAACACGATTAACAAATGAGTCTAATCGTTTCGGTATTAATTTGCATAAATTATAAAAAAAATTATTTAGGAAAATTAATCGATTTATAAAATTAATCAAAATTCGAAATCATATAAATTTCTTATTAATATTGGAAACTAAATATCAATTTTAAATTAATTTTGATCCAATTTCCCAACACTCGAAGGACTTCAGTTTGCAATTGAGGAACGACCGAATTAATCCTTTTGTAAGTCGACTTTAAAACCCAAAGCTAAAATTAAATTTATAATAAATGTTTGAGAAACAGGTCATAAATTATGTAATAATAAAATATTAACCTCAGCTAATGATGATTTCAGCAACTCCGCGAGAAACAGAGCGAACTAACCCTATAACTTATGCTCTACTTCGCTCCAATACCTGCATTTAATTGCATGTGACTCGTCACTCAAACCAATGCCTGTAAACAGCGAATAAAACTCATTTCTAACATCAGATATCTCATCTAATGAACAAAAGACGTTAATTGCTTTACTATTTGCAGTCAACAATTTTCTAACGATAAAAGAACCTCGAATTTAATGATTGAATGATCACTTTTGATTTGACGACAAATAAGAGTTGGCATTAACTGACCAAATCGATAAAGCACACAATACTCGTTGGACCGGTTGCACCATACTAGGTTAAATCAGTAGTTAAGTAATCTATTGTTAGCGTAACTAGCAATTTTTAACTCTAAAAAATTTTGTTGAACAAATTATTTCGAAAATTGCAAATTATCAGCTTAAAATACCTTGAATTGTGTTGTTTTAAAGTTTAGGTTAATTTGATTACTGTAATTTGTTAATATTGATGGAATTCTTGTTTTCAATTAAAGTGAACAGCCCATTTGAGTTTCTGGTTTTGTCAAATTCACCAACACACAGCGTGAATACCATTCATCTTATTGATGAATGGTATTCAAAGTGGGAAATGTAAATTTTAGAAAATGTATAAATTATGGTTTATTCGAATGTCTACATGTTTCTTCGAGTGAAATTTGGTAATAGAATCTTGGATAATATTTCATTTCCTAAATTCTATTTAATTAAAATCAATCAAAGTTATTTCAATTTATATTATTGAATTTAAATTCTATTTTCTTGGAAAAAAAGCTGGAATTAAGGCCAAGAGACACTGATTATTGGATTATTGGATTGTTTTTCTGGTATTTTCATGTTTTCTACTTAGAATTTATTATATGTGCACAGCATAGAAATTGGATCAAAAATTGTTATTCCAAGAAAACAAATAATGCAATTTTTTGAGATATTAAATATTGTTAAAGCCAAAAATGTTACAAAAAAAATTTGAAATTTATCTACTGAGATAAAATAAAATTAATTTCCTACAAAAACATATGATGTTCTTATCACATTAAAACATCTGTGGATATTACTCCAATGGGACGTACTTAGTGATTTCTTTTGCATCTAACTTACAAAAATGACAAATATATGTGTAAATATTGTTGAATTTATTGTTATTTATGGTAAATGTTGAGAATATTCAATTGTGCAATTGCATATGCATTTTGATGGGTAATGCCAATTAAAATGACATATTAAATTTGATATTCTTGTAATCAAAACTCAATATTATTTCTAGTTTCACTCTCATTAGGAATTTTATTACTTTAATAATCAATTAAAATATGTAATATAATTCTTATAATTTATAAATATATTAAATTCCATTAAAAAAAATTCCAATTAAAAAAATAAAAATATGCATTTAATAAAAAAATTTAAATTAATAAATAATTACCCATAATTTAACATATCTCAATCTTAATAATACGAATATCATTAATGACTGCGAAATGCACCATCCTTTGCCGACCCAGTGGACTCGCCGTAGCTCAGTGGCATCGACGGGGTTCGAAGAGACCTCATTCGGAGCTCTATCGTGCCCTAGTCGCACAAAAGGAGAAAAACGAGCAGATGAACTGCGTTGACGAGGCGATAAAATTCAAGGGTTAGCTGTGCAATATGCAGAAATGTTGCAGCCTTCTTATTGACACATTGGTGCATGTGTGATTGACAACTGCAATCAGGTAACTTCAAATTTCATTTGTCTCCTACAAACACTTGTAGCTTTTCCCTCATTTTTTTTCCATCTCATCGAACTCGTTTCCATTTGTCTCGAATCTCATTTTTTTTAAATATTTTTATTTTCACATTTTTTTTCTTCATCTCCATCTTTGATTTTATCTATTATTTATAACCATCAAATCACGGCATATTATATATATTTTTAAATATTGGAATTAATAACATTTATTTTAATATCAATTTATGCAAAATTTTATTCCGATTTTATATTTTTTTTTAAATAAAAAATAAAATCGATTTTCGATATAAAAAATTTTTATATAAATTTTTACAGCTCAATTGAAAATCCCAAAAATCGATATTCAAAACATTTTAAAA
>JAQFZU010001672.1:0-12176 GCA_034696185.1 Henia vesuviana | reverse complement strand
TTAGTCCTATTTTAAATAATAAAAAAACAAAATTGATGAGAATGAGTTTACGATCAAAGGAAAAACTCGTTACAAATGATTAATTATAACCGTTAACAAAACCAATTATAAGGTTATAAACAATCAATTATAGATGAGTTTCACCCCAAAGTTAATGTCACATGCAATCGAGTTAAATAAAAAAACAAAAAAACATGCAATACAAATAAAAATCAATAAAAATAAAAAAAAAAATAAAAAATAAAAAAATTGGTATAAAATCCGTCACCCGATGGCCATGCACCAAGTCCAAGAGAGTTTGCTATTTCAAAAACTCGAGATGTCAAATACATTAGTAATTAATAAATATTAAAAATCAAAAAATATTTTAAAAAAATTGTGACGAAATTAGTCGAAAACTGTAGACAAAAAAAGAGGGTAAGGGAGAGGTGGTTAAGTAGTAATAGGTCACCTCGTCGTGCCGAATTCATTCGATGATTGGCTGGAGAATAAGGGCCTGTGGATCCTATAACAGGACATCGTAGTTGTAAATGAAAATAAATGCAAGTGCAACAAACAAAAAAAGTGGCAACAATTTGTCACCTTTTCATTTCATCAATTGCGTATTAATTTTCAATATGTAACAATAGCAATTGATAAAATCAAAAACAAATCTCGCAAACGAGCAAAAAATGAACAAAAGCGCACGAAAAATAAAATTAAGTGAAATTCAAAATTTATTAATTTCAATATAAAAATAAAAACATTTGATAACTGAAATTTAATTATACATCAATTAGACTTAATTTTATCTTAAATGAGTTTATATAATCAATTTACCTTGTGGGCTCGGCATGATTGGTGTACCTGGTCCTGGAGGCCCGCCCGTCGAAGCAGGTGGGCCCTGAATAGAAAATATAAATTAAAACACAAAAACGTACAAATTTAAATATCTATTTACCGCGTAATTTCCAGGTGATGAGGATGAATAATTTATCTGTAACGGAGAAGACATCTAGGGATTAAAATAAAAGGATTTTAAAAAAATTCAACCCGTTTAAACCCGATTAAACACGTTTTACCGAAGATGTGTTTGGTTGTTGCCACGGCCGTCCTCCGGGACCCCTGAAAGAATAGAAATTAATTAATCAATTTTATTATACTAATTATTAGCGTTATCTTACATAGACATTGGTGGCATTGGACCCGGTCCCATCGAACTGTTCGGTGGTGGACCTCTGATGCCCCCGTAACTGCCGGGGTTCATGGGCCCCATACCGGGCCCTCTCGGAGGATTCATGCGTGGATTAATTGGGGCCATTCCAGGTGGACCTGAGATAAATACTCGTTTAGTATCGTAAAAAAATTATTTTTCATTTGCATTCGAGTGACTTGTTCGTAATAATTCGTCATTAAATCTAGCAACAAATCCTCATTTCCTTCTTTAGAAAAAATAAGCGATGTGAAAATGCGAAAAAGTCACGCGATGTAATTAAATTTTTGAGATTTAAAATTGTCGGAAAACTTTTTGCTAACTTAATACGGGGGGAATTTAATGACAGTAATTAATTTGAAATTATTCTTTTAATATTAAATTTAAAAAAAAATAATTTTTTTTTAATTTTAATTTTAATTTTTACATTAAAAATTTATTTATATTAATTAGTTTTAAATTTATATTTTTTTTTAAATAACTAAAATTTTAATTCGCTTTAATGTCAACAATTTTCTTCATTAATTAGAATAACATTTTTTTTAAAAAAAAAATTTTTTAATTTCACTCATTCAAAACTCATTGTTTTTCGACCAATGAGGAACGAGTTAGGAATTGTGGGTAATCAAACTAGCACCGAACCTTCGAAAAGCATCCACCAGTGGCCTCACACACGCACACTGAATAACACAGGATATTCGACCGTTCAACAATGTTTACCTTTTTCGTGGATACGTTAAAACAGTAAGTGAAGAAATTCATTTTAAAATTATTTTTAACAAATTTAAAATTTAAAAAAAAAAAAATCCAAAATTGCAATTATTCGATAATTTACGAGCGAACAATTTACGTCACTCAACTCAATGCCAACTGCGATACTCGGATTATATTTAATCGGATTAAAATTTAAAAAAAAAAAAACTAAAAATTGTAAATATTAATGAGTTGTAAATGGCAAACAAATCAATCATTTGGGCGCGGTTCAAATTCCATTCAAATGGCATTTATTTAAAAAAAAAAATTAATTTCCAAAACTTTAATAAAATTTTGGTAAAATAATCAAATATGAAATTAATCATTGATCACCTTCAATGCGTGATTGATGAAAACGTTGAAATGATTGGTTCCATATTCCATTAAGGGGTTTTATCAGCTAAGAGCAGCAGCAGCAGCAGCAGCCATGTGTCCACTCACCACAACATTGTATGATTCATTCTCGTTTAATACAAATTTTACACTTATATTTTGTTTAATTTAATAGTAGCAATTTTTAAAAATTATATTTCTCCTTACGATAGGTATTTATTATAAAATGTTTACAAATGGGGTAAATTGGATAAAAATTACCTTGCCATCCAACAAATTCAGCCCCGTCACCTGCAAAAAAAAAAAAAAAAAAATTACAAAATAATCGCAACAATTTCGTATTCAAAAAAAATGGAAACCTAAAATAATACCTCGTTCATCACAAAATTATAAAAAAAGTAAAAAAAAAATAGGTAGATTAGCGAGATAACAAGATGAATGGCACTCAACATAGCGAGCGTATTTCATTTTCAAAGTAACCTTTGTCAAAGCCCTGCACTAGACTCGCGAATAAATCAACTTGACAAATCTCCCGGCATTCGTTTCGGCATCGCATAACATTTTCACTACTGTTTTCAGTCATCTTAATTAGTTTTGCGCTCCCAACAAAACCTATTTTGTCGCTTTTTGTTTTTTTTTTTTTTATTTTGTTTTTTTAATTTTTAAATCAAACTTTTTAATGAGTCGCAAAAAATTTTTTAAAAACAAAAATATTTTGGCATTTGTTTTTCAACACGTTTCGCAATTAAAACTCGTATTTCAACGAGTCGCTATTAAAAAGTCGACTGTTGACAAAAAGTAATTTTTAGGTTTTTAAATTTGGTATTTAAAGTCTCATTGAGAGCAAAAAATTTGACAATTTATTTCGTTTATTTATTATTTTTAGTTTTTTTTAAACAAAAAAAAAAATTTGAAAATACACACCCTGCCTTGTGGGATCCATACTGTTAGGCATCATTGGTTGACCGGGAACTGTTCCTGGAGTCTGATAAAATGAACGCGTTAAATGTAAATTTGCAATTTTGTTTAAAATCCAAAACTCACTGCATTAAAGTCGTTGGCCATTTGAGGCATCCTAACACCTGGCCTAGGTCCTCCAGGATATCTAGGTGACATAAACGGCTAAAAAAAAAAAAATTCAAAAATTATCCTATTTTCTACGGATTAATAATCAGTTCAATTTCTATGCTACGAGTAAACGAATGCAATTGACATATAAAAAAGACTTGGCAAATGTAGACAAGCTTTTCTATTCACGTAAAGCAAAAAGAGTAAGACATAACGAGTCGAGTCACATTCCCGCATGCAATCTCGGGGCTTAACAGAGTCCCCAGCAAAGCATAAAAATGAGAGATTGTGCGCGGCTTTACAGCAAAAAATAAAAAAAAAAAATTTAGTGAGAAAATTCATTTTTTCACTAAATAAATTAATAATTAATTAGATTACCACTCTTAAAACGTAAAAAAAAAAATTTTTTTTTTCAAAGTTTTATTCTTGAATGTTGCGTTTGAAGAGAAAAAAGACATTTTCATTTAGTGTTTCGAACAGAGCCACAAGTCAACCAATGCCTTTCACAAGCAGATTAAATTACACCCGTTCCTTCAATTAATTTCCTGCCTCCATTCCAAATTCATCTCGAGTAATCTACCTATTCTTCTTCCTTTAATCTCCAACATACACGCACAAATCTCAGACCATAAAAAAAATGCTAAAATTCCATTCTAACCTCATTTAATCCTAACAATTCGTAATTTTTTTTTTTTTTTTTTTTTTCCTCAATTTTCTCGTCTCGACACCGAGAGAGCCAGTTTCATCGACAAAGACTAATTAAAGTTTCTTTGGTTTCCACACTTGTCTTTCTATCTCTTGGAAAAAGAGAGATAAAACACAACGGACAATTCGCCGTTTCCATTAACGAAATCTGCCACTGCAACCGAAAACCTTGAGTAAAATTGTAGCTAATTACATTCGTTTATTTATTGCGTGGATCAACATCTCATTCAAAACACCCAATCGTGTTTTGAATATAAATATTATACTTGTTTACACGATTTATTCATTTGAACCGGTCGAATATTTAAAAAAGAAAAAAAAAAAAATCTCGAGTGAATGGTAGTTTTTAAGCCGATTAATTTTTGATAGATAAAAGTGCTTTTAAAGGATTAGAATTGTTGTTTTATCCCACAGGTCGAAAATGTGTAAACGACGATTCTATTCAATCTCGTGTTTTAACGTTAATGACGTTTGCCATTGGTCGGTGGTGCATTACGAGTTTAATTTCCTCTCGATTCGAAGGAGTTTTAAAATTTGTTTTTCTTTACGTTTTAGTTCGACATTGTCAATTTGCTATTAATAGCTTTATTCACCTCGAAAAAGGTGAGTACCGGAGGCCACTGTTTAGTATTCTTCGCTAATCGTTTTTAGTGCTTGTTATTCAAATTTAAAAACATTTATTTCGTGTTTAAATTACCTACGGTGCGCTCTTACATACCTTCGATGACCCGAAAATACATGTTTTTGAATAAATCTATTATAAAACCGGTTAATTTATCGATAATCGACAACTCGCAAGAGATTTTCTATTTGCAAATATTTAAAATGAAAAAAAAAAATAAAATAAATTTTATTACTTAACATTCATCCGTGTTATTCGAACCGACTTTTACGAGCGTCAATAAAACTTTTTTTTTTATTGCAAATAAATAAAAAAAAAAAAAAGTTTTAATTTATTTAATAAAAAAAAAAAAATCTTCATCAGATACTTTAATGCGATAAAACATTGACCAGATGCGCTTTGGTTTCGAAAAGCATCAATCGATAGCTTTTATTTAACTATTTCTCCTATTACATTTTTATTTAAAAATACTTTTTAAACTAATGCAATTAATCATTCAAAAATCTAATTATAAAATATAAATTAAAATAATAATTAAAACATTCCAAGGATTTTTTTTTTAAAACGAAAACGATGAAATTCCCTTAAAATCGATCGCAACAAAAAATAAAAAGATGAAAAAAAAAAAATAAGATAAAAACGACTGTCAGATCAAGTTCCACGAAACCGGCCGAGCAAACTACGGAATGACAATCGGCTGAATTAGCCCAACAATCCCACAATTCATTCGGCGCATGCGCATCGTCGTCGACTCGAACGGCCTTCGGGCTCAGTCGCGGTCGGGATACGTCTGCCGTCGGTCGCCGTATTTTTCGCTCTTCGACGACCGTATTTAACGGGTAAGTCGCGTTTAATCCTTTTATTAACCATTTTCCCAACCGTTTCAACTCGACCGGAATATCTTTAATTACTCGTAGAAACAGAACGGGTTAATTAACTTTTACTGACCGAACGTGACACTCGACGCATTCCTTCGATTTAAAATGCGATGATTTACGACCCACCGACGACCGGTCAAAGTTTTTACAAATTTATTAACCCAAACTAAAATTAACGCAAATCGTTACAAAAAAATCCGAAAAATCAAACAAATGACGAAAATTTAAAAAAAAAAAAAAAAAAAATTTAAATCTAAAAAATCGAATTTTCGTTAAAAAAAAAATTTTCTTTAAACAAGAAAAAACGAGCAAATTTCTAAAATGGAGTTGCCAAACGAGTAAAAAAAAAAAAAAAAAATCAACCGTCAGCAAAACGACACGTGAAATATCAGTTTGCAGTCGACAACTGGTAAAACACTTTTCGTTTCCAGTTTTCTTTTTTCGACACCAGAGGCGGCTTTCCTTAAATCGAAACCGAAACTCCCAAAATTACCCACCAGAGTCCGCCGCGCCAAACTCTCCCGGCAACTACCGCCACCTGCTATCGTCGCCCACAATTACCACTTCCCCGATCCCCCGCCAGATGTCGCCGCATCCTCGACCAACAAGTGCGTGCGCTCGTTAACTATTCCCAAGAAAACAATGTCGTCGCTTTTTCTCCTTTTTAATTTCGACTAATGCGAATCCCATTAAAAACCGACTCACCCCACCTGTTGGTCGTATTACGTAGCCTCGACCGAGCCACCTTACCTGATTCTGCATCATCTGATTGTGCGGGGGAGGAGGCTGCGGATGAGGGGACGGCTGTGAAACTGGATGTTGCGGCGGTGACGGCCTCATCTGAGAATTCTAAATTAAATAAATTAAAAGAAAAATAATAATAATTACAAATTATCGATAATAACAATCGCCGTGAAAAACTTACGGGGAAGAAGCCAGGTGGCATCGGACCCCCGGGCATGCCATCTGTCGGGGGCATTTGTCCTAAAGGACTCGGAGCTGCTGCATTCTACGATTAAAACACAATAAAAATTATTAAAAAATCCATTTTCACATTAAAAACAAATTTCTTTAAAAAAAAAAAAATTCAGACCGGATCTAGAATAAAATGTCTACCTTCCACCCCCCGACCGAATCCAAATGGACTAAACCGGGAGCAAAGTGTCTTTATTGCCACGACCGACTCCCCCCCATCACCCCCCACGTAACCCTACATTCCATTTAAAAACTATTCTTTATTTTACCATAACCATGGGTTAAAAAGCGAGTATTAAGTCGTTAAACCACTCGACTTTACGCCATTTAACCCGAAAAATCAACAGATCCGTCGCCCTGACAAACGCAAGCGCAACAGGGTGTCTTTTCCCATACACAACACGTGTTCAATTACTCTTCTCCGGACATTCCTTTACCCGTCCTTCACTTCCCATTTGACTTTTTCCGTCGTTTCGTATTCTCCAAACGATTAATTCGAAAATTATACAAAAAGTGTTAAAAGTTTTTTTTTTTTTTTGTTTTTTTTTTTAAAGGAACAAGAAGAATATCGAGCGATCGTTCCAGGTGCTGAGGGAGGAGTGTTAAAGGACGTATCGGCCTGGCAAAGCGCGCAGCGGTGGGAGTGAAACGAGTGAATTGCACAGTCTTCAACTGCCTTTATATTGATTTTTATTTTTGACCTCGTGTACACACGAACGAGTCGGCAGCTGCTGCCCCACCTTAACTTAAATCGGGTAAAATAAAATATTATGAATTACGTATTGTAAATCGACTCGTCTTTTTCCTTATATTCGTCTAATTATTTTTAACCAGTTTCGTTCGTCGCTCACCAGATGGCGCTGGAGTTGGGAAATTAACCGTCGTTTAAATATTATCAATTTTTACGAATTTTCCCACCGATCAACAAGTGGGTGCTGCGTCTGGCGAGCGATTTGCGTATTAATTTCGTGAGGTTTTAATTGTTTTTTTTAATTTTTTTTTTTTTTTTTAAAGGTCGATTTCTCCGATCGTGTATCGAATCGCGTTTCGTGCGCGAATACTATTTCTGGTGTTAGGATCAACAGGTATCCTAGCAACCCAGATAACAATCCCTACGTGCAGTGCGGGACTCGTAAAAAAAGTGGCGGATGCGCGAACCGACCGAATTACGAACGTTTAACTAATATTTCGTCCAAACCCAATACGAAACGTCACACAAAGTGACGTGGAAAAATAGATCAGATCGCGATAAATAACCGCGTAATAACTTATCGAATTTTAACGGCGATCGAGACGAATCGTGACGCAACACCCGAAACCCGACAAATAACCCATAAATCGGTGGCGAAGAAAATTATGAAAATTAAATAATCGAAGATTGGGTCGCGAACGAGGCGGATCATTAAGCAAAAAGGAGAAGAAATATCGAGCAAAATTCCTTCTTTTATTTATTCGTTCGTCTTTAAAATTTACACAAAATTATCGATCCACCTGCGAATAAAATATATTTTTCCAAATCGACCAAAAAAAGGGTAATTAAAACACGAAATTTAAACGATTGATACAATTCGATGGGAAGAAACGAGTAATCGATCAACCGTTTATAAGCACACCAGGCGTTAGTAATCGACCCCTTGTTATATAACTCGATCGCTATTGGCTCAAACAACTTTTACTCTCCCCGACTCGAATTGCAACAGGTGTCGATTATTATTCGATTTATGGATAATCCGACCGAAATCCGTCGCAAATCCCACGAAAATTGACACCGAAGCTTCGGTGTCGATTTGACCGACCGGTGGTTATCTCGTCTAAATTTAATGGGGAAAGATTTCGTTAATTTTCCCTTCGAAAATACACCGACCCATACGGCCGATAAGTCGTTACACCCCGATCGAGCAACAAGTAGCGATGGTAGAAGAAATAATTGTAAAGTGATAAACGAGAGGAGTTTGAATCGACTAAATAAGGGAATATCAACCTTAAGCTGAACTTTGCCAGCTCTCGCTGCTTCTTTCTTTCGTTCCATCCCTTTCCCTACACACATACAGGTCCTCGGCAGTCGAGCTACCCGTGCATCCTCCCACCGCGGCTGTTGACGCTCACTTCGTTCCTCCCGCCGAGCCAAACTCCAAACTTGCTCGAGCCATTTGGATGGAGTTTTCATTGATCAGCGGAGTAATGTGTTCCCTGGCACGTTGCCACGGCAACGCTCGCTCCGAGCACATGTACGAGCCTTCGGCAGTTCCTCTCTCGTTCCATCCGAGAGCGATAAGTCGAAAAACTGCCTCGCTCGCTCTTGCTTTTCCCTCCCTCGGTTTACGTCGACGACACTACTTTGCGCAAATCGACCCGACGTCTTCGATTCTCCGCCTTTTTTTTTCCATCGCCGCCGGACCGGTTCCGAGTTTCGGCAAAGTTCGGACCGGTTTCGGACTCGGCGAGGAGAAAAAACGGCGACAGCGACGTCGGGACGAATCTCTTTTTTTTCATTAATCAAGAACGAAAGTCGGAGGTTCGAAGACATTTTTCTTTTTACCGAGTCTAAATTTCCCAGATGATTTTAAAAAATTTAAAATTTTTGATTCGAGACCGATTTCCATGGCAACGGAACGAGCGGAGCCCAATAATTGAGTTGTTTGTTCGGTTCTCTTTAGACGAGGATTGGATTTCGTTCCGAATTTTACTCTTTTATTTTAATTAATAATTAATATAATTATTTCAAACAAAAAAAACAAAAAAAAACAAAAAATGCAAAAACAAAAGTCGCAATTGGTCCTAAACTCATCCAAGGTCAAGGACGGCAGGAATTTTTTTTTTAACAAACATTTTTTTTTTCAAAATGGCACCCTACAGGGAGGTTATTAGCACTGTGTCAAACTTTGTTGGAGAATGTTCCAGATTAAAAAAAAAAAAAATTTAAATCAATATTTATCTTTTATTATGCTACTATAGTTACCAACAATCATTTCTTAAGCTCGATTGGTAAACAAATTTCGTATATTTGGGGCGGGAAGGGAAATCCTTGTTCCACCCCCCCATTCGAACAGCCCGAAATATACTCGTATTGTCACTTTTACGACTTTTAAAACGCTCAAAAGTCACAACTCCCCCTCCCCCCCTCACCCACCCTTAAAGTTAATTTATGCTCTGAATAAACAATGGCATATGGAATTGAAATTGGACGGAATTTGTTGGTTGGGAAAAGCTTAGCATGAAATTGCATTTTACTTTCGCCAGGTTTTACATTAGTTTTTAAAAAAAAAAGACGATTTCGACATATTTTTAAAACGACGTCATCCGATTAATTAATTGGTGAAAGAAAACAATAATTGTACTTACGTGCGCAATGCCGTTTACTCCGTAGCCCGAATTTACAAAACCCTAGAAAATATAAGAAAAAAATATTTTAATTTTATAAAATTTTTTTATAAAATTTTGTTTTAAAAAAATTTAATTTTCGTTTTAAGTAAATATTCATCGGTTATCTCGTTTTCCCCTATTGACGATAAAATGCCTTCGTCTTTCCTATTTTCGGATTTCAGCCTACATACGACTCGACGTCCAGGCACGACTCGTGCCCTCCATTTCGACCCTCGTTACGACCCAACACGTGCATTGCTGTCGACTGTTTATGCCTGGACCGGTCAGTAACGACATCTCGCGCTGGTTTTACTAAATTCGAATTTTCGTTAAGGGTTCGATAATTGCGGCTAATTTTTGATTTTATTTCCAATTTTATATTTAATCCGAGGAAAAAACAAATTGATAAATTTAAAATTTAAAATAATTATCGATAAATCGATTCGACAAAACTCGTTGCTCCAAATGACCAAATTAGGCGATAAATTCAAACAATCGATTACCTTTTCCAGGCTTTTAAGTAAAATATGCCTAAAAATCGTAATTTAACAAAAAAAATTAAATTTTAAACTAAAATAAAAATTATTTAATAAATTTTTATCAATTTTCTTAGCCCCAAAAATCTGCGAGTCAATTGAGCAAATCGCGAGACCTTTTCAACTCCAACTGAACCGAATCCAAAAGTTAAGGTGAATCGAGACCACGGTCACACCCAGATGGAGCCACTAGTCATTCGCGGCCCCCAAACCAAAAAAACTAACCAAAAATTAACAAAATCAACCCTTTAAATACTTTTAACATTTAAAAAAAAATTTAAAAAAAAAAATTCTTTTAGCCAACAACGCAACTGTTGACCATTGAAAATCAATTAACCCACATTCCCATAATGCATTATGTGAATTTATAAAAAAAAAATATTTAAAAATAAATTGAGTAAAAATGCATTTTTCGTCAAAGTGGACGTTCAAAGTAGCCTGAGGAAAGGCAATTTTCCCGCCCTTTTTCTACAGGTAAAGCAAAACTGGACGACCTTGCACCCATAGAGGAACCCATTAAACCCATCTTATTCGTTAATAAACCATTGAAAAATTATATTTTTTAAAAAATGTAAATTTTTTTTTATTTAACATTTATTTTTAAGGTTTTTGACTAAATTTTTGCTTTTATACCTTCGAAAGAGGAGAATCCTTGGGTTTAGGATGGAAAGAGAGAGAAAGAGAGAGACTCGGTTGGAATATTCCAAATTTTTATTATCGAAGGGGTGGTTGGTTTTGGCAAGCATTGATCTGTCATTATTCCGTAGCTACAATTCTGTCTGCATAAGCAAAATAACATCAAATCCCGACTAATCAACTATTTCCTATTCTTTTTAACATTTTTTTTTTAAATTTATTCTAATTCACTTATTTTATTATTTTTATTATTTAATTAATTTTTTTGTAATTTTTTTTTTAATTTAATTTTTTATTTTAATCGAATTTTTGTTATTAAATGGAATTTTATTTTTTTAATTAATTTTTTTTTTTTTTAGTTAAAAAATGATTTTTAAAATGGTTGCATCATTTCGCCACCACGCGGCGCTTTTTCAAAATAAATGGCGGTCCGTTAATTTTAGTGTAACAAAACTTTTTTAATATGTTATTATAATTTATTTAAAATTTTAGGGGTGGGGCATACTTCCGGGGTTGCTCACCGCAGGAAGTCGATGCTAACGTCACGGCTAAATATCCCGAGACATTGTGACCGTTTCCTCGGCCCAGAAAAATTTTTAAAAAAAAATAAAATAAAAATATACTCACATAATCGTGAAATGCTTTAGCCTCACTAGAATGATCGCAAGTGTCCCTCCGTTCGGGTGCTGCACAATATAAATCCCAGAATACACTAGAAAAATAAAAATATAAATTCAAAATGGTTGCATTAAAATATAATAATAATAGAAAAAGTAAACAAACAGGTGGTCTCGAAAACCATCCTTTTATTTATTTATTATTTTATGCGATAATCATAATGTAAACATTACAAAGTCGAATTTTTTTTATTTAATAAAAATGTAATAATTATAAAAACTCACCACCACCACGAATGTAGGAACCCTGGAGGCTCTCCTAATGTTATATTTTTTTCCCACCGGATCTGGAAAAAGATTTTTTTAAAAAGAAAAAAAAAATATTTTTTAAAAGTATTTTGAAAAACCATTTTCTAATTTTAATTGAAATTTTAACAATTTTTTAAAAATTCTCAAAAAAAAAAAAAAAAAAAATTAAAATTTTAAATAATTTTAAAA
>JAQFZU010001671.1:0-12189 GCA_034696185.1 Henia vesuviana | reverse complement strand
TAGGGTAGAGGTACCCTATGGGGTACCTTATGGGGTAGGGTAAAAATGTATAAAATCACTACCTACGGTGGCCCAGAACCGCCACTGTTGATGCCTAAGTTTAACCGGGAAGAGGGGGGGGCGGTAGCCCCCCCGGACCCCCCCTTACTTAGATTTACTTAGACTGTTGATACTATATTCTGTGATTAAGGTGGATTGGTTGGTTATTTGGTGTTTGGTGTTTTGCACCCAGTGATGGTGATTGGAACCAGATCTGGTTAATATTAACTATAACTTATTAACTAGTCACTGTTTAAAAGGGAATGTTGTTTTAATTGTCAATCTAGCATTGATTGGTTAATTATTCTTTGTTGGTTAATAAAAACTATTTTATGACGTTTGGTAGACTTCGAAGTCAGATTCTTTACGCGATCGAGTTAATTTTAGGGTTTTGCTAAAAGATAGTACAAGAAGGATTTTTCACCGTCACAGAAACACACGTGGTAATACGAAATAATCCAATCAAAATAAAAAAAATAGCATTTAGCCATATTTGGATCTGTTGATCATGTTGCTCACCACCCCAAACACATCCATTCCCACCCCTAGCCCCTTGGGTACTATAGTTGATTTGCATCGAAAACCATTACAAAAACACTCTTTGAAATTAATTAAATTTACAATTACAAGTAAAACAGTTTTAAGCTAGCCAACTTTCAAGAAATTAAGAATTTCAAAACAAAAAACCTAAAAATGTACTTTTTTCCACAATGCATCGATGCAATCAATCCACAGGAAAGGGGCGGCCTAGACCGGACGGATGGGGCTGGTGAGGCAATGTGCACGGTACAAAAACTGGATGAAGACTGTCTTTTAAGTGAGGCATAGACCTATGGGCCATGGTGGGTTAACTTTACGTAATTTCCCGGGGTCAGAAAAAAATGGAAAATAAAATAGGTAAATCTAATTAAAAAACTTACCTGCATTTGGGCTAATAATGTAAACACGAAACATCTGCTGTCAAGGTGATTAAACAGGTGAAAAGTGCCAAAAACTGTACGAAAAGTCATAATAAATAAGTAAAACACATTTTCGCATATTTATCAACAAAGATTGCTATAATAAACTGATTTAAGAAATTTAATACAATTCCCAGGAAAATTATAAGCGACCAAAACGTTTTTCAACATTCAAAGTTAATCCTCTAGTAGGTGGACAATGCGAATTTTAGTTTTGCGATCGTAGAATTTCTTGAGCTTTTCCCAAGCCAATTTGGGATCGTCGTAATCGTTCATCAGTTGCTGATGTTTCTCGTCGACTGCGAAGAAAATATGAGCCATGGTCTTGGATTTGCCATTTTCAAAACCTTGTTTCTCGATCGGTGTTGCATCCGATGCTGGTGCTGCTATTTGGCCATTAATATAACCTTTTAAACCCTTTGACTTTAAATACTGCCACATATTCCATTTCCACGACTCGTAATTCTGTCCATTTAATTTCGGGAATTGAAAATGATTTCTTTTCTCGGTTGCCATTTGCCATTGACTTGTTATTGTATCCACTAGTGACAGAACATGTCATCTTTCAAGAAAATTGTATTGTTTAAACACATTTTTCGTACTTTGTTGATGTTTTTTGAAGTAAGAAAAATAAATGAGAAAACATTGAAATAAAATAATTATATTATCCATTAATTAAATGAGAGAAAAAAATGGCGACACGATATTCACAAAGGTTTTACAAATTAAAGGAACTGCACCAAAAGAAGAGGCAAAAAATGAATAAAAATAAGCAAAAATAATCATAATGACTAGTGAGATTTTCAGTCAGCTCTTTAAATATCACTTTTAAAAGAGAAAAAAAAATGTTTTTGGCACTAAAAATTGTTCATTGTAAACAAGCTTGAATTTTCTCGACCCATTCTTGAGCAGCAGCAGCGTCGCTGGCCAAAAAACTGTACGATCTTCGAATAGTTTTAAGCTAAAAAAAAATTAAAAATCAATTAAAAAAATATTTTTTAAAAATTAAATAAAAACAAAAAATACATCAAAAAATGCTTTTTCGTCAGCTTTCTTCGACGCTCCGGGTGTAGCTATAGCAGAAGCGACACTCGACACTTCCGATAAATCGATGAATCCTTTACAATGCGAATCTTCTATCGAATCGTAGTAACGTAACTATTAAAAAAATGAAAATTTATAAATTAAAAAAAATCAAAATTTAAAATGCAAGTTTTTACTTGATGTTTAATTGAATCCAGCACAAACCACCTCTGTTTCCACCCTTTGAGTACCGCTCCTCGTTTTTGAAGGTACCCTTCGTGTGTCCGATTTTCACTCACGTTCGATTGGAATTGGTCGTAATAATGACTCGTCGTCATATCTAAAATTTTAAAATGAAATTTAAATTAAATATTTTTATATTTTTTAATTTTTTCTTACTCGAGCCCATCGAAGCCGAATCGGTGCTCCCAGCTTTGGATGCGGAATTGGAGATTGCACCTGAATCGGCAATCGCTTTATATTTTGTACAATTTTTTGGCACCGATTCTAGACATTTTTCATGACAATTGAAACCACAATCGACGCAATGCATTCCTTAAATTTCAAAAAAAAAATTAAAAATAATTTTTTAAAAAAATAATTAAATTTTTTACCAGTTTTAACGAATCCAAACAAGACTTTATTACAAAGATCGCAATAAGTGGGTGAAGTGTAATTATATTTTTCGAATCGATGTGGATGGGCATAAATAGTTGTCGATTCGCCAGCCATTTTACCACGAACTAATAATTCGATTGTTGATCGTTTATGAACCGATCGTCCGTGAGAACGAATCATTTGAGTTGTAAATGACGTCTGACGCTGAAATAAAAATTAAATTAATTAATTAAATAAACTTAATTAATTTTTAATTAATTTTACGGTTAAAGAATCAGTCGATGGTATCTCCAATTTATCCCAAAAAACTTTCCATTTTTGTGGTAAATGACCGGCTTTTATCTCCAAATGATGAATTTCCTTTAAAAAATTAATTATAAATTATTCAAATTTTCAAAAATTAACTTTTAAAAACAATTTCTTACTTCCAACAAACTCGTAAATACATTGGGGATCATCTGTTGCACATTGTCGTAACAACTGCTGATGACTCGTCTCGAAGATTGACGAGGAACATCGTTTTCCTCATCGGCCGCTGGATCCACTTCGAATTCGTACGACGGTCCGTGTCGCAAATCCTCGTCTAAATAATAATCCCAAATCCTGAGATTGGAAATATTTGAAAACGGAAGTAAAATGGAATTATCGGAATCGGGCGCGTAATAAAAATTGTGGAACATCGGAGATCGCACGCAGTGTTTATCGATGTAATCCCAAATACTCTGCGCTCCGTGCGACGACAGCGAATTGTGTTTGGCGAATCCGTGAGTTTCTTCGTCCGATCCCGAATCCAAACCGCGATGGCGTTGACTCCTCTCGTCACCGATCAATCCCATTTCGAGTCTCTCGCACTCGCTGTCGAGTAAAAATGTACGAAACCGACACGACGTCGAATGATAAGCGAGAAATTTTAAATAATATTGATTGAATTCGAACGACATTGGAAACTGATGATGAATCTATTAAAATATGCAAATTAAAAATAAATTTTAAATTAAAAAAAAAATTAAAATTCGAAAAATACTTGATGAACTGCGTCCAAAAAGTGAAGAAAAACGGGTGCGAAGCCGCTCGTTTGAGTGGCACTCGTGTGATTCCCTCGATAACCGAACCGATGACCGCAAGCGAGCCATTCTTTTTCGATTAAAACACGAAAACCTTCGATCGTACGGTAAAACGGGTCTAAACACAATTGGGCCAATGACGTCACTTGAGTCGTAATGTCCCATCCTTCTTCCATGCACACTAAAACCGAGGATCCTTGAACGTCCATTAAATCCACGACGGCTCCGGATACTTGAAGTAGCGTTTGTAACTTAAAAAATAATTAATTACAAATTTTTTTAGTTAATTTATTCGTCATTTTGAAATACCAAGTGGAGCCATTCTGAATTCTCGAGGGTTTTTAGGAAGTTTTGATCGGGGTTCGTGATGGGTGCACTGGGCACACACGTGCGCATCAGTTTTTTAAATGCCATTTTCAAGTGCCGAACTTCGTACGAATCGAGTCCGACGAAATCGCACTTGTAAAATGCGTCGGGTCGAATTCCCTTGAAAAATTTAAAAATATCAAATTTAAATAAATGCAAAATAATTGATTTGAATTTAAATGATCTCACTTTGAATTGCGATTTATCACCCAAAACGTAAAGAGCGGCTTTACGAATGCTGTGCCCGCCCGACTCTGAGCCCATGTCCGATTCGCTGATTCCGCTGGACAGACGAAAGGCTTCGGACGAGACACTACTCGCCGACCCCTGCCGTCGTCCTTTTAAACTTCCCCAACGCGTAAATTCTGCAAATGAAATTTTTTAAATTAAATTTTTTATTAAAAATGTAAAAAAAAAATTACGTTTGGAGGTGCGACCACCGCTCGACCGAAGACTATTCATGGCTTTGGTGAACGGGTTGCTGCCCCTTCGTGCGATTTCCGGAGTGAAAGTTGGGTAAACGTTATCCAATCCCAGTCCTCCGGCGCTGGAACCGGTCGAAAGAAGCAACGAATTAATGCTCAAAGTCGAATCGGTCAAATAATCGCTTTGTCGAACTCCAGTTAACGGTGTCGCATTGACAACAGTTTGAAAGAATTTCTCCTGTTCCAAATTCGAAGTGTCGTGCGACGAACCCGAAGACCCCGGATGCGATTTAAGCATCCCCATCACGCCTTTGACATGGAAAGTGCCCGATCGGAGCAGCAAAGCTCTGGTTCGTGAATGGCGCCAACAGATGATGGGCAATCGACAATGGCGATAACAACGAGCGATTTTACGTAGGCTATCGTCCGAAACCAAAGTGGGAACCGCAAATATCGCTGGGTAACTAAAAAAAAAATTTAAAATTAAATTTTTGTTTTTAAAAAATTTAAAAAGTTGATTAAACCTTCGACATAAAGAATAAGTGGCGTTGATTAAAGTGACTCGAAATTGTTGCTGTTCACCGCGCGGTTTCGATGAATTAATCGATCCTAATCCGAGCCGTGTCCAGTCTTTAGAGTAACTTCGTTCCGATAAACGTTCGACATTTTTCGCTTCCGATTGTATCACGGATGTGTTGACCGGGTGAATTATGTCCGATTCGTCTACGACTATAAAAAAATGAATAAATTAATTTTTTTGAAGATTTAAAATTGGATTTAAATTAAAAAATTAATTTTAAAAGTCGTTTCACACCTTCTTTTTCCTCTGATTAAATTTTCAAAATAAAATAAAAATCAATAAAAATTAAATAAAATTTTCAATTTGATTAAAACTCACTCGAAAGATCGTCTTCGTACACCGAATTCGATCTGACACCCGGTTCGATTTCGATGGGCGAAGCGGATAAACGACCTGGAATCGTCATCGACCTGTTTTGTACCGAAGGCAAAACGTATTTCTGACGTCTCGATGACGATTTCGGTTTAAATCCAGCTTTGCGTGCGGTTTTCAATAACGTTTTTTTCGCTAAACCCCTTTAAAAAAGCAATTAGATACAAATTTTAATTAACGAGTCATGCAAATAATTTCTTTTACATGTATATATACTTGAGTGTTGCATTTTTCTCTTTCTGTTTATGCAACTGAGTCTGCGGGACAATCGCTTGGCTCGTGAAAGCGAATAAACTGAAGATACTTTCGGGATGTCGTACACGATGGATAAGTTTTCGTAACCCTTCGATGTTTTCCGAAGTCACTTCTTCGTCGAATGCGATTTTAATTAGTTGGAATGTGCTTGAACGCAATTGAAGACCTTCTTGCAGCCATTGATCGAGATGAGATAAATATTGCACGTTTATACGTTTTTCTTTGGTCAATGAAGCGACGGGGAATGCACGAATCACCGTTTGCTCGTTGGCTAAAAATAAAATTAAAAAAATAAAATTAAAAAATAAAATTGTAAAATAATTTCATTTACCAAAAGGATCGCACGGAGTTCCCTTGAAAAGAATACGATAATTGGTGAGAAAAATGGCACCTTCGGACGGTAAAAGTGCAGGACCACCCAATAATCCACCAGTCGCTTCTTCTCGTCCATCGGGAATGAGATAAACACGAAGTCCGTCCGAAACCAATTCCTCGCCCAACAGCAGCGTCGGTAATTGAATTTTAGGCTTTTAAAAAAAATATAAATAAATTAAAATTCCTATCAAAACATTTGATAAAATTCAATTTTCAACCTTTTGCACTGGTGGAAGTCGTTTACTCTCGCGATGAACGGCTTCGAGCGTTTCGATGTGCATCGCAACGACCCCTGGGATCATTTGATGCAAAGCTTTGATGTGGTCTTCGGTGACCCCACTTTCGGTGCACACTTTGTCAACGAAACGGGACACGAAACGAATGATTCCAGCACCAACTTCAGACGTATCTTCCTCGAAACCGCTCTCGGCATCGATACTTTCTTGATCACTGACGCTGTTGGTCACGTTACTGTTGCTGTTTGATTCGCCTTCGAGACTCAGTGAACTTTTCAGTGTTTTTGATGCGTCTAAAGGTACGCGAAGATAAACCATTCGATTGGCGTAATGGATCGCTTGACTGTAAACTGTCGATTCTTCGTTACTGATCATTTCTTGTTTTTGTTCAGATGTCAGCGAATCCCATGTCCGCATCTAAAAAAAAAATTTTTTTTTTAAATAAATTAGTATTTTTTTGTGAATTTTAATTATTTCGCACTTGTTCCGCAGCTATTTCGAGCGCGCTGTGTTCTTGAGGTCTGACGAAATTCATCGAACGTCTTTGAGAATAATCAGCGGCGCAATTGAATCGATCGCGAGACCAAATCGAGTCTTTACTCTGTTTAATTTAAAATAAAATTTATTTAATTATAAAAAAATTGTAAAATAAAATATTTACGTGATCGAGATTGAGCGCCGATTCCCTAGCCGCAGCTAAGGAACGGCTAACCTCGTGTCTCGGTAAATAAAGAGAGCGAATTTCCTTTTGCACGTCTTGATAAAAAGCATCTTCCCAAAATTGCTGATTGGTCCACACGGCGTGTTCTTGGATGCACGAATAAGCGAATTGAATTACTCCGGTGCATAATTTCTGTAATAAAAAATTATTTATTTATTTTAAATTAAATTAAATAATAAATTAATTTACCCGACAAAATGCAGTAGCCAAGGGCAGAAGTGCGTAAGCAATGCCGTGTTCGTCCATACTCGAATCGTCTTGCAACGCACAATTCATCAATCGGACGACTAATTCGAATTGTTGGTGTCCCAAAATAGCTTTGTTGCCTAAAACGTGTTGAGAAAGTTCTTGACAGAGAGCTAATCGTGCGCTATTGTTCTTCAGTGCTCGCAAAACAGCCGGAAACGTCTAAAATTAATTTTTTAAAAATTAGAAATAATTTTTTTATTAAATTAAAATACAAAAACCTTTCTTGCATCGGAAATTTTGCCTTCAAAAATGCATTTAATGCAATGACGTAACACTTCCAATCGTCTGACGCTGTTTACAACGATATTTCCTTCCTGCGAAGTAGTACTGACAGACGGACCCATTGGAATTATTCGTGTTGGTTGAGGTCGAACTTGAACTCTGTTAAATTTGATTTGGAAAATGAGAATTTATTTATTTATTTATTTATTTTTACTTTAATTTATGTTTTGATAGTCCATCGTCAATGATATCTTGTACTATTTTTACGTCAAGGGTTGAGAAAGTTGGTTGATGGATCCTCGTAAACGCTCCTTCGGTCGGTTTGGGTATTTTCTGTACGTATGGCTGTTGATTTGGATTTTCCTATTAAAAATAATATTTAATTAACGCATTTTCAATTTTTTTCTTGTATCTTTACATTTAAATAAAGATGTTGAGCTAAATCTTGTACATTGCGAAGAATAATATCTTGGTTTCCAGCTTCACTTTTCATCAAGTCTTGCATATTTGCATAAAGCTGAAACAAAAATAAATATTTAAAAATTAAAATATTTTCAATTTATTTTATAAAACCTCATCGAAAATATCACAGACTCGAAATGGAGGTCCCCTTTCGGAGACGAAAGTGTTAAAAAACATACAGTTTAGTAGTTTTTTCATAAATTCGTCTTCCATCAAATTCCGCTGGCCCAAAAAGGCGGCCTTAAAATCAATTTTAAAATTAATATTCATTAAATTATGAAAAAAAAAATTACTTTGTGAAAAGATATGAAAGGTCGAGAATGAATGCGAACAATATTGAGGCACGAGCGGTATCCCTGCAAAAGCTGTGCAAACAAACGCAAAAAAATGGCGCGAATTTCTTTATCGACCATCACAGGCGACGAAGCCCGAAGAGAATTTGACGAAGGAAAAGTGTTATCGGCTGCCAGCAGCTCGGGATGAAGCACCATCATCAGAATGGAATGCGTTTGCGGGTACAAAGGAGTGGGAAGTGTCGGAACTGAGATACAATCGGGAACTGCTATACTCCCACCGTCTAAATCGATTATAATTACGTCTAACTAAAAAAAAAAAAATTATTTAAAAAATATTCAAAAAATATTCAAAAAATATATTTATTTTATTTACCAACTCGTTAATTTCATGCCTCAAAGATGAATGAATACCCATAATAAAAGGTGTCGGGGTGCTCAACACCTCGACCAACACTGCTGGTAACAAAGGTATATACACGTGACTAAAAATCAAAAAAAATATTTAAATAACTCAAAATAATTAAAAGAAAATTTTTTTTACGAGTATTTAAAGGGGTAAAGCAGGGCAGTGAGAGCGTGACAAGCTTCGATGAGTCGCGTGTAGCTGCACGAATGAAAAAGCAATTTATGCTCGGTCAAAGCAGCGCAAAACAGCGTCAAAACGTTATGAATTCCTATAAAAATAAATTTAAAAAAAAATTAATATATTATAAAGAAATAAAATAAAAATTCCAAATTTAATTACCCAATTGAGAAAACAAAGTAAATAAACCGGAATTAGTAACAGGTAATGACGCACTCAAAGGTGGTTGCAAGGCTTGGCGATCGCTGGCTCCGATGGAAAAACGCACCTGAGGTCCACCTTTAATTACAATTATTAAAAAATATTTAAAAATAAATTATTTAAATTATTAAAATTATCTTTTCCATACCAGGGGGAGGCACCTGAACACAACCTAAAATATTGCCTATTAACGTCTCCATAGGATATGGCATATTTTCAACGTAAACTGTGTACACAATACCCAAACAATTCTAAAAAAAAAAAAATTTAAATTTATTTAAATTAAAATTCTTAAAAAAATTATTTTACTCTAAAAGTTTCAAAATAATTGAGCCTGGAGACGAGAACGAGGCACTTTGGCGCATACATGATGGAGTGATGAGTTATGAGTGGTGGTGTTGTATCGGTGTCCCCTTCGTCTTCTTCGTCCGGTGGGCGGCTCGGAGTGATGGCCGCGGCCTCGTTGAAGCAAAGGCATGCGCAGTAGTGCGGATTTGCATCGATATCTGTGAGTACAGACACGAAAAATAACGGTTGTTGTTGCGCTGTTGATAAAGTCCATCCTTGAGGTTGGCAAAACTGAAAAATATTTTTTTTTAATTTTTTCTTTTTAAATTTAAAATTTAATTTTCGATTTTACCAATTCAATGCCTTCGATAAAAGGAGTATCGTCCCAATCTTTAGCTGGAAATCTTTGTAATATTTTCCCAATGCTCGCTCCACTGCCTGAAATTATATAAAATATTTTTACATAAATTAAAATTCTTTTTTTAAAAAATTAAATAAATTTTTTTTTTAATTTTATATTTTGATACAAAGAAACCCTTCATCATCGAATGGAAGTAGGAAAAAAATCAAGGACGAATGACGTCATATCAAACAAATGTTTAAAGTTTAACACAAAATTTCTTAATTTTTTTTTCCCCAAAACTTGAATTTGACGATTTATGTACAAACGCGTTGCAATAAGCGTTTGATGGGCACCGCCCCTGCGAATAATTCACTGAAAAAAATGGATATTTATTATTATTTTTTATTTAATTTTTAAATGAGCACACATGGACAATTAACTGGGTTAAAAACAACCATTTTCTACTTTTATCTGAAAAATAAAATTTTTTACGAAAAATTTTTCAAAATTTTTTTTTGAAAATTTAAATTTTGTTTAATAATTAAAGTAAATAAATTTTTTATATTTTTATCTTTTAAATTAATATTTGTATTGAACTTAAAATTGCTTATCAAAATGTTTCATTACCATTTTATACTGTAATTGGTTCGAGAGGTGCATTTTTTTTTTTATTATTTATTTTAACCCGGTTAATTATTTAACTTACCTCGATCGATTTAAAAGAGGATTTAAATGGATTACGATGGTATTTTACTCACGTTCTTTTTCGTGATCGTATCCAACGACCACAAAATAATCGGCCAAACGAGACATGTCAAGAAATGCATCACCTGCCCTCGATACACAACTGCTCAACGCGGGCCATCTTGGAATACAGCGCCAAGTAATTAATGGTGACGAAATGCGCAACTGGAGTTAACGGGAATTTTTGTTTTTATTATATACGCGCATTTCCTAGTAGTTTTGTAAATAAATACATCCTTTGAATTTTTAAAAATAAAATATTGGTTTGAAAATTAATGTTTAAATAGTGGGAATTCAATTTTGAAATAATTTTGTAAATAAAATAATAAAAGACGCCATTTTTAGCATCGCGATTAAAATTTTTATTTTCGAATTTTTGAAAAGTGTAAAAAAAAACACGTTTCTTTTATACATTTTTTTTTATTTGTATTTCGTCTACATTTCCCACTTTCCGCTATCGGAGCGGCGCACGAAGCGAGAAACGAATGAAAAATGGGTAAAATGAAAATAATAAATTATAATAAAATTTATAAAAAAAAAATTCGGTTATTTTACAAATAATCGAATAAATTTAAGTCTCGACATTATGAAATGATGAATTCTTTCTTTTATTAAACTCGAAACGATGCGCAAATATAAAAAAAAAATTAAAAATAAAAAAGAAAAAGGATTTATTCTATCGTTTGTTGTTGTTCGCCATTTTGTCGTGGCCGCGACCCCGAAAAAAATGTCTAAGATTCAAGATGAGTTTGATAAAGTCAAATCTCAAGACTTTTTGCTTCCTCCCGATGCCTTTTTACGCTGATATTTAAACTTCCTCACGTATCCTTCGACTAAACTGCGAATTTTGACGGGGTTTATGTCACCGCTTTTGTTATGGCAAATCTGGAATTTTGTGAATGAATTGTGAATTAGAATGAGTTTTTGTTTTGTTTTTTGAAATGGGAATTACTTTGGGTACTGATTTCCTTAGGATATCTTTGTATTCGTCTTTGGTGATGGATCTTTGAT
The DNA here is from genome assembly GCA_034696185.1 of Henia vesuviana. Taxonomy (NCBI): domain Eukaryota; kingdom Metazoa; phylum Arthropoda; class Chilopoda; order Geophilomorpha; family Dignathodontidae; genus Henia; species Henia vesuviana. The sequence continues at coordinate 757 of JAQFZU010001671.1, read as the reverse complement.
TGTAATGGGGTTTGAGTGCTAGTTTAACTTCTTCGATTACTCGTTCTTGGCGATTGAGTTTCTTGAGAAACTGGGAAAAGTGAAAATTGAAAATTAATCAAAGAATTGAAAATTGGAAATTGAAAATTAATCAAAGAATTGAAAATTGGAAATTTGAAAATTCCAAATATTTGGAAATTCCAAAAATTTCAAAATTGAAAATTTCAAAATTCCAAAAATTTGGAAATTCCAAAAATTTCAAAGTTGAAAATTGAAAATTTCCAAATATTTGGAAATTCCAAAAATTTCAAAATTCCAAAAATTTCAAAATTAAAAATTTCAAAATTCCAAATATTTGGAAATTCCAAAAATTTCAAAATTCCAAATATATGGAAATTCCAAAAATTTCAAAATTGAAAATTTCAAAATTCCAAATATTTGGAAATTCCAAAAATTTCAAAATTCCAAATATTTGGAAATTCCAAAAATTTCAAAATTGAAAATTTCAAAATTCCAAATATTTGGAAATTCCAAAAATTCCAAAATTGAGAATTCCAAAAATTTGAATATTCCAAAAATTTTAAAATTGAAAATTCCAAAATCCAAATACTAAAAATAATTATAAATTGAATATTGAACAATTGAAAAATTCCAAAATCCAAATTTCAAAAAATTCCAAATTGAAAATATTGAAAAAGTTAAAAAAAATTTAAAACCTTTTCCTTCATTTGCATTTCGACAGCCGAACTCGGTAATTCGTCTAAGATTTTCAATTGAC
>JAQFZU010001670.1:0-12192 GCA_034696185.1 Henia vesuviana | reverse complement strand
TTATGATTAGTAGAAGTAGTCAAATGCCTGAGTCTGATGTTCTGCAAACAAGAAAAATAGCTAGTGTGAGAATTGAGGTAGAGCGTGCAATTAGACGTATAAAAACTTATAAAATTATGAATATTTGTCAACCTTTAAGTTCTGTAGATGTTGCAAATCAAATTGTAATGGTTTGTTCATTTTTAACTAATTTCAAACCACCATTAAGAAAATAAAAGCAATTTCATTAGTTATAATGGTTTAATTTATGTTTAAAACAATATTATAATTATAATAACAATTTTTATCACAATAATTTTCTTTTTGAAAAGCTAACAAATTTTTCACTGTCATATAATTTGCCTCCATTTTTTATTCTTTGTAATATTATTTCTGGGACCAATCCATATCTTTAATTTATCCTTTAAAATATCGCGCGCCTGCATTTTTAAAGCAATTCAGTTTAAAAAGCACATGTAGTAGCGATTGTAAAATGTGCCACTAGATGGCGTTACATGTATTGCACATGCGCAGAACGGAATCGCGGATATTGTGTAATAGGTCAACGCCTTCATTTCGAACTTAGATCCAGTTGATGCCTTTGATCAAGTGGTTTAGTCATGGAACCAGATTTCGGAAATATATTTGGATGGATAAACTTTCCGGTGCCAGATCGTTCTGGTCTTCGCTAAATTGTCCGATGCCTGGTGGATTCTCAACATGCTGGCTAAGGTAGCCAGCATTTGTCCACAAACACATCACTTTGCGCATCCACCGATTTATCCACTCACATTTCCCTCAGTCTGAGGTGTGAGTGAGGCCAGCTCAAGTTGCAGCTGACATTTTTATCACGGGAAACTCAAATAATTTCCAAAAGACAGATTTGGAATCAGGAATGGCACAGGGAACCGAAAGAAAGTTGGGATTAGCCGTGCAATCTCAAGCGAGTTCTGCTTTGTCTGCAGTGAAAGCCACCAAGGAAGCAATTGCAATTGATTGTTAACTGGTAATCTCCAAGAATCGTGCAAGTATGGACATAAATTCCACAACTGGTGGAGCGACCACAGTGTTATTGGCATTTACATCTGAGAGCAAGGTAGAGATGTAAAAGTCAAGTCGCTATAGAATAAGAAAGGTAAGATGAAAGCAATACTTTTCTTTTTCTGGCTGCCAGCTGGGGCTAAAACAGCTAGACAAGAAGTAAAGTGTTTATACATCAACAAAAAATAACATGTTTGGATACAACAAAAACAGTAATAAATACAATAAATAAGGTAGCTCTTAATGTACAGTTCAGCATTAATTTACAAATAGAATTTTGTTTATAAGTAAGAAGACCATGTGAAGAAAATATCTTTTCACATGCTTTCTTTTCACAATTTGGTTTTCTTCAAATCTATGTCAAATACAAATTTCAAATATGACATCAACTTAATGCATAACAAAGGTTTTCTAAACATATCTGCAACATTTTGTTGTGATATAACAAATTTCAAGATAAATCTAATATTCTGTAACAAATCACGAATAAAATGATAACGAATATCAATATGTTCTGTTCTGTTGTTAATAACAATATTTCATGTAAATGATGTAGTTGCTTAATTATCTGCTTCTATAATGTTGGTGTTAAATATTCATATGCAAAACCCTTGCAATCCTTAGCATTGTATGTTAACCACACCAATTTGATACTGCTGAGTCCATGGCGAAGTACTCTACCTCTATGCTCTATGGTCGACTTTGCCTACATTTCTGGATGCTAATAAGCCAACCTAGTAGAATATCACCTATAGTTCCAAAAGAACCTCTATCGATCATCAAGAATCTACAGCCAATCCCCAAGAGGCATCTGAAAACATTGTTAACTTCGACCATTTTGCCTTTGAATAAATTAATACTGTAGATAGTCAGTATTAATTTCTGGAACTCAAATACTTTAGTGTTGATAATAATAATTTGTTACAAATACTAAAGTACTAAAGTCACAAATTATTGAACTGGAATTTGTGTGAATTGTGAGAAGTAATATCTCCCTTCTAACAGACCCTTGATGAAGCCACGATTGGTATATATATATATATCTACCAATCGTGATGAAGCCTTCTCTTCTTATCAGCCTATGTACACGGTGAGTAGTTATGGAAGTGCTTCCGGCAGGCAAAAACCTACAGGTTAGTCTCATATAGCTGTTCGATTCTTACATCCCAGGAAAGAAAAACTTTAAAAATACCAAGCAAGTTTCTTCCCTCTCCAGGAGTGGTGCGCAGTATTGATGAAATGATGAGGAAGAGGTTATAGTGCCGATGGTACCCACTCTCTTCTCAGACATGCACGACATTAAGCACGCTCTTGGTTAGTAGTTCCAAGTACTGAGGCCAACGCAGATGGCAGAAATGACCATTTCTGCCTCCCATAGTACTTAATAAATCCCAGGTTTCTTCTGCTGCTTCTTCTTTTACTGTCATATTTTTTTAAAAAATTTAAGAATTGTCTTCTTTTTGTCAAACAAGAAGAAATTGAGAACTGTTAAATTCAGAACAGGAATTTATTAATAATTTGAAATTAATCTCTACTAGTATTATTGTTGTCTAGCATTAATAGAAAAATTTTTTAGCATTAAAATATTCTAGATATAGGCCATTAAAATCATAAAATTACGAAAATAGCAAGAAAGTGGCACAGAAAATAAAGAAAGAAAGAAAGAAATAACGCTTATCGCCGCCAGCAGCAACTGAGGCTATACGCGGCGCGACCAAGACACAGAAAATAAATAAATGTCCCTGCACAATTATGCTTTTCAGCGCCATCCATTGCTAAAATGTGCAATTGCCATGACACAAAGCATGGTCTTTGTTGTAAAGCTGCATTTTTTGACAATAAAAAATAGTTCCTGGTTGTAATATGACTGATAACTAATATAAAAAAGATAAAGGAAATTAATTCCCACTTCTCAAAATATTAACCGTGATGCCAGGTTTTGCAAAAAAAATATGACTTTTTAACAAAATTAATATATATTCAAAAATATTCCTGTAAAATATTCTACGATTTCATGTGAAGAACACATGAGACATTTTGTGGGAAATGAAATTTTTTATATTTGATTATCATTGGTAGTTACACATGATGCCATTTGTCGATATCTAGAGTCAACTGCTATGTTTGACATAAACTGCCAATGCTGCTTTTGCCATGTTTTACTTTGAGTTTGAATGAAAGAAATAGTTTTGAAGTGTAACCACTATTACTTACAGCTAAATTAATGTAAATCTACACGAAATTGCAATATTTAATTATTTATTTATTTATATTATTAGTTGAGTCATATTTAACTAAACATTTTACTTTAGCTAAAAATAGATAAGTTTTAATCCTAATTTTCTAAGTATTTTAATAAAATTGTTTTGCTGCTGATCATCTCATGATTTACGATTGCTTTCGTTCCTCTGTGTGGAACAATTTAATCAACAGAAATATTTTCCTATTTGACAAGAAAAATCCAGTCTATAGATTTATTTGCTAATTTATATAATTAATCTGAATCAGGACTTAATTTTTTCTCCGTTTATAGAAAATACAAATTGCGCTACGATGGATGGGAACAAATTGCCCATATTTAGAAATTTGGCAATCTTAAATAAAATGATTATTTTATATATATTTTATAAATTTTTAGCAAAATTAAAACTTAAATAATTTTTCAATATTCTATCCTTAAATTATATGTTTTAAGTCCAATGTTAGTTAGTTGGTACGTGATAAACATTGGTAATTGGTAGTTATAATATTAACCTTAATTTTTTCTGGTCGGTTACTAAGTATTTACTAAGCACATTGTCTCAGTATAAGACCACTAGGGGTTAAAATCCCCTTTATTTAAATATCAAGTAAAACTTGACTTTACTACCTCCTAAATAACATACAAGATATTATATGAAATAGTTTATTAACTAACTTTAAAAAACTTTAATTAAAGTTAAATTCATAAAGTGTAGAAATTTCACAAATAGGGGGTTACTACCTAACCCCCTAACCGGATTAAAAGCTGACCAATTAAAAGATTCTTTGACCCTTTCACATACCAATTATTATTAAGTGTATCTCCACCCTCCAGTTTCACGTGTATAACACAATAGTAGGTGATAACCTTAAAGCATTTAGTACTTGTAAGTGAAATCAATACACACTAGGAAACGGACAAATGTCAAAAACGTGGTCGGACATCCGAAGAAATTTCATCGAAGACGTGAAATGCAAGTTTTACATCGATAAATCAGAAGATCTGCAGCATGTCAAGCGACCAGGAACTTACATATTTCGTCATCCCAAAGGATTTGGAAAAACAACAATTCTCGTGTCAATCGGTTGTTTCTACGGTATTACCTTAGACAAGAACGATGAGGCTTATGGTAAACAAGGACTAGAATATTTGGAGAAAGTTTTTGGCCTAAAAGACGTTTCGAGATTGAAAATTAGGCGCCTGACAGACTTGAAGGGTTTAATCGGCAACTTCGTTCCAGTCTTCTTCGCTTTCCCTATCGCGTGTAATGATTATCATAAACAATTCGAAAAGTGTTTCGATGAATTTATTAATGACTTTCAACTGGACAAATCTTACATGGATTATATATTAAGTTATGGTAACGTGGAGAAGGACATTTTTGCAAAGATCAAACGCAAATTGAAGGCATTAATAGCTTGCCTATATCAAGAGTATAAAAAGAAAATTATTTTACTTGTGGATAACGCAGAACAACCTTATTATGCTAAAATTAAGTATACTAAAGATGTGGTAGATGACCAAAATTTAATCAGATCACTCACAAGCGCTGTTAAAGGTCATTCTGTACACGGAATAATCATGGCATCCGGCGATCAATTTGAACCAAAAAAATGCGATTATTTGAATTTTTAAAAACATTTTTATATTCACTATATTTGTATTAGGTTTTGTAGATCAAATAAAGGGTACTTTAGTATTTGTATTTTGATAATTTCATGTTTTATTTATTTATTAATTCTTAGTAGCCAAGTAACAATCTAAATATAGTTTCGTACTAAAAGAAGATGTGTCAACTTTTTTGTTATAAAATTCCATTTAATTTTGAATTTTGTTGTAATGACGTAGGAGAAAAAAATTGAAAAAGTTGAATTTTTCCAATTTTTTGGAATTGGCGATTAGAATATGAAATAAAAAGATTTAAAAATCGAATAAGATCACTTTTCTTGTATAATCTCGTTACATGCTTTGAGTCCTCTAAAACCTACAGAATGTAGGGTTTCTTAATTTAGTATGGACATATTTAAAACTGATCTTTATCTATAATCTATAGTATTTATTAATTTGATTGTTATCACAAATAAATCGTCAAATTCGTTTTGTTGACTGTTAAATCCGTTTCCTTTTTTTTTTTACCATACTGGACATAAAGAACCAGGGAGTACATCAACTATTCTTATAAATGCACTGTAAAAACAAAAGGTGCCAAATGGGTGCCAAAAGCATTTAAAGGTGCCTCAAAGTGCTAGTAGGTGAAGGTGACTAATAGCACCTTGAGGCACCTACAAGCCCAACAAGCTTAAGCAAGTTGGATATGTGCAATGCAATAGTAATGTTAGATTTGATCTTGAGTGTCATTTTCAAGATCATTTGCTTTGTAACTCAGAAAAAATTGAAGTTAGAGAAAATGTTTGCAACAAAAGTTGTAGAGCACCCCATAATTACTCTAAAAATGTACAGCTGAAATCTTTTTCTGGAGAAATTCTAAAGAAATTTAAAAGTGAAAACAGTATTATTCTCCCATTAAAAATAGTTTTGCAGAATTGTGCTCATAGTGCAGAAAACTATATGAAAAAATCTTTATGCAGAATTACAAAATGCACAATTGTGACAAATTGTGACTGTTAGCAGATGTGAAACGATTTGGCGAGGAAAACAGGTTTTGCGAATGTAACGGTTTTTAAGGTTAAATTCAATTGTCCTCGTAACAGCCACACGTTATTTTCGTGTTTATAATGCTTATTCAATGTCGTGCTCATGCAATATTTCGATTAATACTTGCATTTACTCTTGCTTGCAATCCAAAAGTCCAAAGAATTCAGTCCAAACGTTTTAAACACAAATTGATTTAATAAAAACTGATGCACTAAAATTCATTACATGTTCAGCAACTGATGTCAAAAGCAAGAAAAGAATTATACAATGTTTTATAATACTGACACCAGTTGACCAGATCGAGATACAGAATCTATGCTATTTTTAGAATAGCCAAAGTTACATAAGATGACGCGTAACGCCACGACGCGACACACCGTGATAATTTATACAATTAAAACGCTTGAAATACAATTCAAAACACAAATAGGCAAACGTGAAACTCCCAAAAATACAAGATATCGAAATCAAACAATTAAACCTCGTTACATACAAAATAACTTATGAAAAGAACCTCGTAAACATGTCCATCGCTCACAATCTCCCTCCATTTTGTATGTCGTCACCGTCTAGATATCTTGTCAAAGATTTCATCTTTTCCGCATTCAACCTCTTAGTGAATATGTCCGCTAAATTTTGTTTAGTCGGAACATAATCAGCCTCGAAAAGTCCTAAGTTGTAGTTTTCACGAATGTAGTGGAACTTCAAATCTTGATATTTGTTCTTTCCATTGTCCACAACATTCTTCACATTGAACAATGCAGCCTGATTGTCGATTAGCAATGTGAACCTCGTTTCGAAAATTTACCTTGTTGGTTTGCAGCGTAGAAACATCTTCTTCAACCAATTGAGCTCTCGTACAACGTCAGCAGCAGCCAAAAGTTCTGCATCCCTCGTAGCAGTTACCACAAACTTTTGACGACTCGCCCTCCAGGAGATCGGGCTTGAACCAATAAAACTTATAAAACCCCCATATGATCTTCTGATTAGCAAACAATTGCCAAGTGAGGCATCACTGTAACTAACGAGTTGTGAGTCATCATCTTTCTTCAAATAGATGTCTCGTTCTGACGTCGTAAATGTGTATCTCAAAAGATGCAAAGCAGCAAGCCACAAATTCCTATTTGGCTTGTTTACGTATTGAGCCAATACGTTAGTCAAAAATAAAATATCCGGGCGCGTATGTCTCGCGACATATAACAGCGCTCCAATGACACTTCTGGTCGGAAACTTCTCCAAATCAAAACCTTCATCTTCTACTTGAAGATCCTTGAGATCATAACCCAGTTTCATGGGCTCATAAGCTGGTATGTTGTCATGAATAAACTTCTTATAAAGCTTCTCAACGTAGGATTTCTGCGACAATTTCAAATTGTCTCCAATCTTCAAAACTTCAATTCCCAGGAATTTTTCTATGCTTCCTAATTCCTTTAAGTCGTAAATCGTCTTTAACTTTGTAATCTCATCGTCAATCGTCTTCTGATCTCGTCCTAAGATGATCAGGTCGTCAACATAAACCAGCATGATGAGTTTCCAACTCTTGTGGTAAACACATCTGCACATCTTGACGTCGTTATATCCCATCTTCTTGAGATCTTCGTCAAGCTTCCGGTACCACATCAGACCGCTCTGATGTAGTCCATAAATGGACTTTCGTATCCTTCATACGATGTTTTGTTCCTTTTTAACTCCATCCGGAACCTCCATGAAAGTGGGCTCATGTAGATCACCGTAGAGGTACGCACATGTAATATCTAAATGCGCGCACTTCCAACCTTGATAGACGACACATATCAAAAGTAGAACCTTAAAAACGATGTAGTTCACCATGGGAACATAGGATTCAAAATAGTCCATTCCCATCTTCTGTAAATAGCCGCAGGCGACGAGACGTGCTTGATGCCTGACGGTCTGTCCACTTGAGTTTTTCTTCCTCACAAAAACCCATTTTCCTTTTAGGATCTTTGTATTTGACGGTTTCTTAACTCGTTCAAAAACCCCTCGTGCTATAAAAGTCTGAAGTTCTTCCTTCATGGCTTTTGTCCAATCTTCAGCATCAGACTGACGCATTGCCTCAGCATAGCTTGCAGGGTTATCCTCAATGAGAGAGTTAACTTCAAATTCTTCCATGGATTCACTTTTATCGACTTCATCGTTAACTTCTCCCTCCGTTTCTGCGTTTTCCAAATTGTCATCGTCATCCAGAACTTCATTCTGCGATCCTTCATCGTCAAAATAAGAATCGATGTCGATGTCATTTGTTTTGCATAAGTCCCATGGACCATTTTGTTTATTCTTGACTGAAAAATCCAAATTTTCTTCTCTAAATGGTATTTTTCTGCTCCACAAATATTTCTTGATTTGCTTAGTTGTCAAGAATGTCCTATCATTGACTTTGTATTTAATATATGGATATCCCATGTGACTTCCTGTTTTTCTTTTCATAACAAGTCTCTAGCAACTGACAGGTTTTTTAGAAGTCGAAGCTTTGGACGTCGAAGCTTTGGACGTGGAAGCAATTGGTCCCACTTGTGGTGATACTGCTTGTGGTTGTGTCACCGGTTGTGGTGTCACACTGGATGGGAATTTTCTTAACAATTCTACTTCATCCTCTTCCTCTAGATCGGTGTCCGGGAAGTCCACAACTTTTTTAACTTCCATCTTAACTTCTTTTAACTTCTTCGTCATTCGATCAATACCAGGAAATTGCAATGTCTTTGTTTCATCGAATTTGACATTTGCAGTTTCAACAATTTGTCCGGTTACAGGATTCAATATTCTATATCCTCTTGTTTGGATGGCGTAACCCACCATCACTCCTCGATTCGCAGTAAATTCCAATTTCCCTCCTCGTCTTGACTTGGGAATATTGTAATAAGCCAAAGAACCTATTCTTTTGATGTACGAGATGGTTGGTTTCCTTCCATAACGTAGCTCGTACGGCGATTTACTGTCCAAAAACCGTAGTGGAAATCGATTCTTAAGATGTGAGTAGGCATAGACCAATTCTGCCCACAAACCCTTAGGGAGACGTGAGTCAAACAGCATGGCTCTTACTCCTTCCAATACGTAACGGTTGGAGCGTTCTACTACCCCATTTTGATTTGGGGAGTAAACGTTTGTCTTCTCGTGTTTGATTCCGTTGCTCGTAAACCATTCATCGATCTCATGACTACAGAATTCGAGCCCATTGTCGGTTCGTAAAATCTGTAGTTTCACACCAGAAGCTCGCTCCATCCTCGTAATCATATTCTTGATAACCTCGTGAATATTCTTTTTATCTTCTAACAGTATTACAGTAAGCCATCTACTGTAATCATCCACTATAGAAATAAAATATCTCTTCCCTCCAGTCGAAATCACGTTTGAAGGACCCCACAGATCCATGTAACAAATTTCGCCAAATTTGTTGCTTTTCCTGTGTGTGTTCACTTTTCCATAGTGTTGAACACTCTTCGCTCGTGCACAGGGATCACACGTTTCAATTCTTCCATTTAATTTCGATGGCAAACCTCGCACCAATTCATGTCTTGCCATTTGTAGAATTGTAGACTTGTTTAAATGTCCCATTTGTCGATGCCATAAATCGAGGGAATTCTTATCAAACATTCTCTTCGATTTTCCAGTGTCCTCAATTGATTTCGACACGACCTTCGATTTATTTTCTTCGATTTTCGATGATTCTTCATCGTCGTTTTTCGAATTTGATGTCACCTCAGTTTCAAGCGTGTTTTGAACATCAATATCCGATGAATTATTTCTGCCAAATTGATTTATGAGAAAATAAAGTCCTTGTCTCTTCTCAAACTCCATCATGACTATATTGTCCTTATTTTTTACCCTCAGGATTCCATTGTCACCATCAATGATCCTTCCATGGTCGTCGATCCTCGAAACACTGACGATATTTCTCCGACCACCTTTTACGTAATAAACGTCATTAAGAGTGACTTTCCTCTTAATTCCATCGATGTTGCAGAATAATTCAATTTCGCCAACTTCATCAGTTATGCAGGTGCTATTAACTGTTGAAAGTCTTTTTGGTTTGGCTTTTCTAATATTCTTGAAAAGTCCCCTCTCGGAGCAAATGTGCAAACCTGCACCAGAGTCTAAAATCCAAGTTTCATCCGTTTCTTTATCTGATGTCAGATAATTTTCGATTAAGAAATCCTCAGCCAAAAGTTCACTATTTGAATCATTTGATTTCTTTTTACTCGACTTTTTGGATTCTTTGCTTGAAGACTTCGTATTTTCCATCTTCATACGACAATCCTTTGCGTAGTGATTTTTCTTTCCGCACCGGAAACACTCAAATGATTGTCGACCTTTGTTGTCTATCATTTTTCTTAAAAAAATTTCTTTTTTTCGTAAAATTTGACTTCGTTGCCATGACTTCTTCTATTTTCATTTTTCCTGTGGATGATTTTTCATTCGAGATCCGAACATATTCTGCCATTAAAGCAGCTTTGACGTTTACAAAATTTACCCTTGCCTTGTCCCAACCTGTGGTGATTTGGTGCTTTACACCATCGTACTCTGAAGGCAAATTTCGAGTAGGCAAATAGGCAAGAATATCATCGTCGATCGTTTTTCCACAATCCGCCAATTGTCTATTTATTTCGTCCACACGTGCCAAATAGCATTCCATTTTTTCAGATGATCTCATCTTCACAGTGATGAGTTTCTCAATGAGGGAGAAGATCCTTGAAACTTCCTGAGGTTGATAAACCGTTTTCAATTTCTCCCAAACTGCAAAAGTCGTTTTACAATCTCGAATGATGCACTGGCAATCCGTCGTAAGTGCAAGGCATACCGATGAATATGCTTTGCCACTCCTAATTTCGAATTTTTCTCTCTCTTCCGCTGTCGATGTTGCAGGGTCAGGAGGTTTGACGTCTTTGTCCACAAACTCCACCAAATTTTTCGATCGTAGGAATAATCGCATGTTCCATTCCCAGATGTCGTAATTCGTTCCATTCAGCTTTTCAAACGCAAAAATTGATTTCTCTTCTTTATGAGAACTTGTTGCCATTTTGCATTAAAAATCGCACATAAAATTAAAAAGTGAATAAATGCACAAATCAACCCAAAACCAATACAAATCCAAATACAGACCCAGATATTTACTATGAAACAGCAAACTCCTCGTTTCCAATCGTTTTCAATCGTTTTATCCAACTTCCAAAACGATTGATGCTCGAAAATACAAGATGTCTAATCCTTTGTCAGTTTTGCGCTCTAAAAACGCGCGCCTTGACTTTGACCGATTTCTCGTTGGATTTTTCTTAATTCACCTTCAAAATGCAGTGGAATGTGTGATTCCAAGGGTCCATAACCATTGTTAGCAGATGTGAAACGATTTGGCGAGGAAAACAGGTTTTGCGCTCATCAAAACGCGAGTTGGCGAATGTAACGGTTTTTAGGGTTAAATTCAATTGTCCTCGTAACAGCCACACGTTATTTTCGTGTTTATAATGCTTATTCAACGTCGTGCTCATGCAATATTTCGATTAATACTTGCATTTACTCTTGCTTGCAATCCAAAAGTCCAAAGAATTCAGTCCAAACGTTTTAAACACAAATTGATTTAATAAAAACTGATGCACTAAAATTCATTACATGTTCAGCAACTGATGTCAAAAGCAAGAAAAGAATTATACAATGTTTTATAATACTGACACCAGTTGACCAGATCGAGATACAGAATCTATGCTATTTTTAGAATAGCCAAAGTTACATAAGATGACGCGTAACGCCACGATGCGACACACCGTGATAATTTATACAATTAAAACGCTTGAAATACAATTCAAAACACAAATAGGCAAACGTGAAACCCCCAAAAATACAAGATATCAAAATCAAACAATTAAACCTTGTTACATACAAAATAACTTATGAAAAGAACCTCGTAAACATGTCCATTGCTCACAGTGACAATTATTCACAATTGTGACAAATTGTGACAATTATTCACAATTGTGACAAATTGTGACAATTATTCACAATTGTGACAATCGAGACAATTATTCACAATTGTGACAAATTGTGACAAGTATTCACAATTGTGACAAATTGTGACAATTATTCACAATTGTAACAAATTGTGACAATTATTCACAATTGTAACAAATTGTCAAATTGTGACAATTATTCACAATTGTAACAAATTGTCAAATTGTGACAATTATTCACAATTTGTCAAATTGTGACAATTATTCACAATTTGTCAAATTGTGACAATTATTCACAATTTGTCAAATTGTGACAATTAT
>JAQFZU010001669.1:0-12195 GCA_034696185.1 Henia vesuviana | reverse complement strand
TACTTATCCAACCAAATTACAGCATTTAAATCTAAATGATTCGTAGGTTCATCCAATAAAAGCAAACTCGGTTCCATAAATAAAGCTCTGTAATTTAAAAAATACAAATTAGAATTGCAAAATACAATTTAATTAAGTAACCAAACCTGGCTAAAGAAACTCATTCTCCATTCACCAGAAAAGTTTTTTGTTGGCTATTCTGCATTTCCCTATTTCCCTAGCTTCTGCTGAATCAGCTCCTATGGCTCTTAATTCCTCATATATCTTTATATCAACATTTTTAAACTACTATATTGATTTGTTCAATTCCAAAAATTACTTCTTTTAACTGGTTAGTGGATTTTTCATTTCCAGCTTCCTGTTCAGCTTCTAAACGGTTCATCTCCTCTAGAAGTTTCAATTGCTTAGTATCTGCCTTTATAACAGCATCGACTGCTATTGTATTATCGGCAATAATCTCTGGTAATAAAAATAAAAACAATATAAAGATTATAATTACAATAACAATGTGAAATTTCAAATTTCCACCTTGTTCGCATAATAATAGATCAATATTTCCAGGAATGTTTAACGCATAGCATGCAATGTGTTTGAGTAAAGTTGTTTTACCCATTCTAAATTAGAAGCGTAGAAATTAATTTCTAAAATATAGTTTTATAATCGAGAATGATACCCATTAGGTCCAACTAGGCCATACCGCCTATTTGCTGTTATATTTAAATTGGCATTCACGAATAGATCTTTTCCTCGCGCAGCTATAGAAAAATTTTCCACCTAAGATTGTTCAATTCATTTTAAGGCCGAAATATTTTAATTTTAATGCAAAATAAGTACACACTTTTATATCAATATCAGTTTCCCGTTCCTGCATTCTAGTGGAAGATTTGTCAGCTTGAGAAACAGTGAACTGGTCCCCAAGATCATTATCTGAAGCAGCTTTGCTTAATTCTTTTATTTGTCTTTGATATTCCATTTGTTTTTTAAATTTTTTCCTATCTTTATGTCAAATTTTTTGTTTGTCCAGAATCATTTCGGGAATAGATGGTATGCCTTCTTGGGAGATCAGTCGATAATCTCTAGATTGTTACGACAGGGAGGCCTAACCTTAGATACAGCCATTCAGATAGCACGAGCAGCAGAGGCAGCAAAGGAGAATCTCCGTACCATAGTACCATAGTAGGGCGCCAGCAGAGTTGATGTTTGGATGGCGCCCCAAAACTAGAGTAGGCGAACTAGTTTGGGCTCGATCGTTTCGCACAAATGAGCCATCTTGGATTCCAGCATCTGTGTTGACTAAGCAGGGCAAAGTAAAGTATAGGGAGATAGATGAGAAGACCGGGGAAACAGTAGTAAGGCATATTAATCAGTTGCGTGAAAGAATAGGGGTAGACCGTGTCGGGAATAAAATGCTAGCGGCACCTGATCCAGTACACCCAGAAGGGAGGATCAGTGACCGCACTGTGGCGATCCCGCCCACCTCGGCTGTGCTGGTAAGGAGGCCACCTGTTGCCCTTATAGGTCCGACAACAGTAACACCCGTCACTGCTGTAGCGCAGAAACCTGTGGTGTGTCCGGAGATGGGCACACCGGGGGAGGTGGTAACGACGGGACCACCTATACCGGCCCCGCGAGCCGCCGGTATCTCAGGGACTCCAGTGGGACACGGAGTAGGCCAAACACAGTCGACTTTCCCCAGGTCAGTGGAAGTTATATAGTTTGGTAAAGCAAGCGCGAGCGATACACTCAAACATATTGCCGAGAAAGAACCCAAGTAGACAGTGTAGGAGACCTGCGATACATGAGTCCCCCCCTCGCAGCAGATTCTCAGAAGGGAACAGGTAGGAGGTCAAGAGTATCAACCGTCAAGGCCAATTGTAGTGGAGTATCAAAAGCAGGTGGAGACTTTTGTAACTCCACCTACAGAAAGGAGAGGGGGCGAGACGTAAGAGACCGGCATGCGAATTGGAAAAATCGAAATGTAAAGTGTATATGATGAGTATTTTTGTGACCCGTATTAGCGTTGATAAAATTGTAATGAGATATGAAAATAAAGAAAGGTCGTGGCAATTCAGGTTTTTGGAGCTGGAGGGTTTCACCAATGCTGATTAGTTTTGATGAAGAATTTTGGGGTTAGGAATAACAAAACAGGGGGGAGTACTGTGGTGTATTTGGCCTTACACCACAGGAAAATAAAGTATTAGTAATACAATGTAATTATCAGCTGGGGGCACCCTCCGTCTTTTCCTGACATAGTCATAGCAACGATCGAGAGTAACAATTACTCTCGATCCAACTGCAATACAAAGCGGTTGTGTTTTATTTTGTTCTCCTTTTAGGCCTTAGGCCTTAGTTTAATATTGCGATGAATACACAATAGAATCATTTTCAACAGAAGGTGACAACCCGAATACCTTCCAACAAGCCATGGAATTTCACAAGGAAGATTGGTTGGAAGCCATGAACGACGAGTTCAACACATTACGAGATCGAGATGTGTTTGAAGAGGTTCCTCGTCCACCAAAGAAGAGAACATTAAAATCCCATTAGGTTTATGTTCGGAAACGAGATGCAAACAGTGAAGTCATCAGACATCGAGCACGATTGGTGGCAAAAGGGTTCAGCCAGAAACCAGGTTTAGATTTTTCGTTGATTTATGCACCAGTGATTAATTTCATTTTGTTGCGCTTGGCCCTTTTGTACCTGGTCGTGTGTAGGGGATGGAAGACAGCACACTTAGATATTAAGTGCATGTATCTTTATGGACATTTATCAGAGGAACTATACATGGACATTCCTCAAGGATATTTGATGAAAGGCAAGTCCGATGAAATTGTTTGGAAGTTAAAACAGAGCCTTTACGGTCTGCATCAAGCAGGCCGTAATTGGTATGATACATTACACAACGCGATGAAAGAATTAGGATTCCAACATTTCATCACATCTCCCTGCGTTTATTGTTTCGAGCATCATGCCCTCATAATGATTTATGTGGACGATATCCTCATTATTGCCGAAGACAATAAATCAATAGAAATTATAGTAAACCAACTTAAATAGAAATTTGATTTAAGCAATATGGGCACCATTCGTACTTTTCTCGGCATTGACATTTTTATTAACAAATCCAGAATTAGTTTAAGTCAAGAACGATATATTGAGAGAGTCTCTGAGAAATTTAATTACGTTAAATTCGTTTCTACTTATGAGATTGTGACCGGGTTGTCGGCACTGGAGTTGGTTACGGTGACCGGCTCCTGCACTTCTGACCAGATGCACGAATGAAATATACTCATAACACATAAATACGAGGTTCGGGTCTTTATTGGACCTGCCGACCTCCGTATCCTCGCCACGCTACCTTCCACTTACCGGGTTGCCGACCACACGCCCGAGGTATTTTACCCTCGGACGTGGGGCCATTGATCGAGATATAATCCAGGCCGCTCGTGGCGGCTATTTTCACCTCTCACCCCGGCTCCACTTCCACCGGTCGACGGTCCCTTTCCATCCTTCGTGTGTCGGGCGAGACTCTGCTCCCCACGCCTTGCCTCTCTGCTCCTCAACTCCAACTCTCTCTGGGACCGCCCGCCGGGCCCTCCTCTCGTCCGACTAGTACCCTCTGGGCATGTGAGGGACCCATGGCGCCCCCTCGTGACTACTTTGGTCACAAGCCCATCAAAGTAGGAATCGACCTCGATAAATTATGAGTGAATAATCCCGACGATGATTCAATCACTGGAAAACTACCATATCGAAGCTTCATTGGATGCTTGCTATATATTGCAAGATTCACGCGACCGGATTTTTAATTTACCATTAACTTTTTAGCGAAGTTTAATTCCAATCCATCAATGAAGCATTGGCTATGTGCAGTCAATGCATTAAATTATATTCGAACCACCAAGAAGAGGACTTTGCAACTTACCAGGCTTGAAAATTTTCAAATTAAGGCATTCAGTGACGTTTCTTGGGGTAGTGACCCTAAGACAAAGCGGTCTTTCTCGGGTTATTGTATTATGCTCGAAAAAAATATTTTGGACTGGAGTAGTTCTCGTTAACGTCGCTGAGAGTACCCTTGAGGCAGAATTAATCGCAGCTTGTGATACTGCTCGGGAACTCACTTGGTTGCACCAATTCTTGTGTGAGTTCGAGAAAATTTTTCAATTGGAACCACATCAATTAACAATGCATATCGACAACCACGGCGCATTGTACTCTATCCAAAACAGAATGGACAACATGCGCACAAAGTATTTGAACATAAAACTATTCTCTACGTGAGAAGTTTTATCGTGGTTTGTTCCGGTTGAAATACGTAACTACCAACACGAATTTGGCTGACATCTTTACAAAGAGTCTTAATCGTTCCAAGATCAACTCCTTGACTAGTTATTTGTCATTACCTGTGGTAAAGTCAAAAGGGAGATTTGTTGGAGTCAACGGAGTAATTTGAGCTTAATTATCGTTTTATTGTATTATTAGTATTTAGTATTATCGTGTTATATTTTATATTTTTAGTTGTAGTTACATTTTTGTTCAATATTGCCAGTTTATATTTCATTGAATTATTGTAGTTTTATTTTAACGATGGACATTGCCTGCAGGGGGAGCGGGGGCGTGTTTCAGGGCCCAAAACATGTTCGCAATCTCTCAGGGGAATTAAGTCGTTTGTGTTTATATAATTATTAGTGTTAATTGTTATTAGATCATTAATATTGTATTTATTAATGTAGTAAGCAGTCGAGACCTCATCAATGCACTGATGTGTGCACACCCATCAGTCCATTGATGATCGTTTGTCAATTAAGCCACCAGTAGGTGTTGACGTCTATTTGGTTACCAAGTGTGATTAGTTTGTTTTACCCTCTTGCCATATATTATTTCATTGTAAAAATAAAAAGGTTTTAATCTTTTGTTACCTGTCATGGGAGATTTAATTAGTAAATCTCCATTATAAATGACATTAGGTTGTTGGCCAATAGGATCACAACATTTCCCAAACATTGGGGTTATGATGTCATTACCCTCACTAGATGAGGAGGGTGTCATGGCTGGCAGATGCATTAAAATGTACCCTGTTATAATTTTTAATTATCAAGAAAGACATAATAAATTGATTATGTTACCTCATCTCAGTCTGCTAATTTAATCAACTAGATATGGAACAGAATTAGTAAGTTATTTTGTTTGACAACAATCACTCCAAACAAAATTGTGCACAATTTCGTACGAATTTTCCTAAGACAACAATTGCGACATTTCAACTGATTTGAGCCAAGCTAAACCATCATTGAAGTACGACTTATAATCAGTAACCCCACCTAATCAATCAGAAAATAGTCCAACACTTAGAATGAGCAGGGTCGCCCGGTGTTGTAAGTGGTAGAAGTGGTGGTGGCTGTTCGGGGTTGAGAGTAGGTACGGCTGTCCCATGTAGCCGGAAAGATGTGTCTAGTATTAAGGCTACGTGTCGGCAGCTTCGGCCATCGGCACGGGGTCAGCAAACAGAGGAAATGCGGGGAACGTGACGATAATTTGAGTCGCAGCCGTGATTAATAAAGGCTCGGTATCACTAAAACGTATGTCAGATCCAATCATTTCAAGAGTGTCCGACTGGAAAACCATCGGCGAAATGGCCAGTCACAACTCATTGGAAAGAATCATCAATTTTGCTTTAGTGAAATTACTAAACTGAAGTAATCAGTCAAGTCCAGCCACTGTTGGAAGTGACCACCTGCTTTTTCTATCCAAGAATTGGACAAGAAGCCATTTTGTCTCGCTTCAGGCACCAGCTTGAAGAGGGATCTTTTTGTGTAAGTATTTCTTACATTGAGAAATAAGTTTTTTCTTGCTTGCCTCTCATGAGGAATGAGAGTTGAGAGCTTTCATTCAGTAATTCGCTGAGTGATAACTGCGGAATTGCCGCACAATCACTGATTGACGAAATCAGCAATCGTTTCTTTGTTTGCGATTGTGAGACAAATCGGCTACAAATGTCAGCCATCTTGGATGCAGTTCAATCATGTCGTAAGGCCCGGTATTGAGAGATTTTGTTCTTGGTCATATTAATAATTACTTTGTTATTTTAATATTGATTGTTATATTCTTAATGATTTATTTTGTATGTTAATATAATTGAATATAATAATTGTAATTGTAATTGTAATTGTAATATAATTTATATTTTTGATGTAATGATATAATAAGTTTTGAATTGTATCTAATTGTATTGATATTGTAGTGTATTGTATTGATTTGAAATGTATAGTAGTGTGAAATGTATAATTTGTAACCTGACTGTATTATACTGTAGACCGTGTTAATGATCTATATATACTGCATGCAATGTTAAAATAGTGCGCTCTTTTATTTGGATGGATTTACAATTGACTGTTCTGCAATGTTAATTGAGTTTGTTAAGTTTGTTTAAATAATTTTAATTAAATCAAATATATTTATTTATAATGAATTTGTGGTTCATTATATAATAATACAACATAGAAAATTGGATAGAAAAATTCCACAGGTATCATTGCTTCGAAGATTTGTGCTAATTCTTTGCTGACATTATTCAGTTTATTATTATTATTTAATTTAAATGAAGTGTATTCCTTATCATTAAGTGTTTTAATAAATTGTTATTCATTTGCAAAGTATTTCCATTGCACTTGTGGGTTTTTTCTGTCGTATTATTATTGGTTTCAATTCTAGCAATTGGAACAATAATAATTATTTCTGGTAGTTCTCTTAGTAGTTTAAGAAAGTTAAAAATCGACACGACAAGTTGGTTAGTCAAAGAAAAACACGAAATTTTCAGCTAAATGCAATGCAAATAATGGCTCTGGCTGGATAGTATCACTGTCTAGAGTCATTACTGCATTCGAGGGGCAAGTGTTTTGGCAAAAACTGGCAAGAGTCGTACGACTTATGCACAATTAGGAGCCAAAAGGTTGCCCCCCACCAGTTAAATGACCATAAGTCACTCAAGAGGCGAAAGACTACTTAAATTAATTAAAAAATGTATTTATAATTTTAATCGTAAATACACGCTTATCTGGTTGTGAACTACGATCGACTGTGATTGGCATTCACCGGCGTCGACCATGCAAATTGAAACTCATTTTGTGTCCAGGATGACGCTATGATGTCACAATTTGTGATATTTTCCTCGAAATGATCAATAGTCGGTTTCAATGATTACCGCGAATTTTATATATGGAAAAAACAGGAACTACATACATTTTTAGATAGAAAGGGTGTTTTCTACCCGAGATTGGTGTAATATCTGTTGAGAAATCAAAAAAGGAAGATTTTGAAACTAATTAGCCATTAGTTCCCCCCACTGTTTTAACCAATTTACTCACCATGTGGGGTTAAGGCACACAAAGTGTCATGACTGCCACAAATGATGAATGGTAAAATGGACAATTTCTGACATCATCAGGGTTGTGACCAGCCTAATTGATAACCGAAAATTGTGAACTTGTCACTTTTCAAGTAATTTTGTACAACAGACGCTACACCTGTTTTGCCTCGACACTTTACATCGTTTTCGCCACGCTTTCATCACCTTCTTCGAGTGACAGGCATGCCACCAGTAAGTTAATGTTGAAATAATATATTTTTCAGTGTATAACCCATAGTTTGGTCAGCGGATCTGGGCCGAGAAACTTTTTCCACCTGAGTCCTGACCATCTGACCAAGTGGGGAAATGGCACCGTACCAAACGTGTAACAGTGTCGGGATTTTTATCTTGATTTTGACACATATTTGGTCGGTTGTCGTTTCATGTAAACACTCAAATCAATAAAAATTCCCATTAAAATTACATATACGAATTATCCACGAGGTTCATCAACAATTTTATTTGTCAATAAGCCTAACAAACTTTGAAAAATGTTGCTGCCAAGCTAAATTCGTGTTTATTTATACCTCGGAAGCAGCTGTTTTCGTAGGATTGATGAATAAACGGATTTCGACAGGACATTACAAACTTTGTAATCGATTTTGCATTTGCAGGATCAAAAATTCCCAAATACACAATTTTTTTTGGTGTTACGTCATTTTCTGACAAACAACAATTTTTTCTTTTTGTAGTAAATTCAGAATTCAAACAACTAAATCCCCTGTCAAAACATACCCTGCTTTGAAACTGCTTTATTTGCAGTGAAAAGAACTTTTTAACTTGTCGTGATCCCAAAGTGGTAGGCGAATAGTTTCGCCTACCCCTTTGAGATCGACGTAGCTCAGGCGGCATGCCCCGCCCGAGTTCCAACTCCAGAGAAATCTGAGAAAGGCGACAATGGCAAAGCACTTCGCCATCACTTCTGAAGATGGAATGTAGAAATTCCTGAATCCATCTGCAATGCACTTCACCACGTTGACAAAGAGCGGCTTCAGCACGCCTTCCAACGAGCAGTGAATCGTCGATGGAGATTGACACGCACCCTTGTTTCATCGTTATAGACAGAATACCATACGCTGCTCCGAGATCATGTCTCAGAGCATGTAGATCCCCCAGCCCCGTTCTATAGTCCACTGCTAGCGCAGAGATTCGCTGACGATACGACAGCATGCCACCATTACGAGACCTGGCAAGACAACCCTGGCCTTTGACAGAAACTCCATGAAGAAAAATCAAACGATTTCACGATGAAGCACTACAACTTATGAGGCAGATACTCGAAGTATTTCAATTTAATTATGCTCAAGTGTCAATGATTTGTAACTCGACCTTACAAACCCAATTCCGGTTCCATTACTCGGAGATCTCAAATACCAGAGACACATCCATACCCTAGCGGCATACAAAGTGATTATCATCAATCGCCGTAGCCAAGGACAACCCGCGTCTGAACCCAGCCCTGGATGGGTGACCCCAACAGTTCGCGACCCGATGCCGCAAACTGCCGCAATGAGCTCCTTGGCGTCCACAAGTCGCCAAGCGCCCCAGCAAAGCCGAGAATTCAAACGCCAGCAATACGAAAAAAGGACTGCATCCCGTCGTAGGAAACAATCCCAAGCTGCCCCAAGACGTGAGCGAACCCCTTTGCCACGCCGCCACGATCAACGGGCAACCTCAACATGGCCGTACGATCGTAGAGATCAACTCCAATCCGTACGGTTCAAGACAATCCATACCCAAATAGCTCAGACAGAATTACCGTATGGCATGACTTACATTCAACCGCTCATGTCGCCACCCACGCCCGATGAGGCTGAGCCTCCCCGGCACCGCCCTCAAGTTTCAACATCAGAATACTCCTCAGAAGGCGAGTCTCCTCGCGCTCCAGCACCAATTACCACACATCAGCTCCAAGTAGCTTTAGCCGAAGAAACGATTAAAGCTCAGAGAGGACGCAGCAGAGGTCGCCCTCGTTTGACACTACCCGAATTGGATGTGTTCCGACCTCCAAAACCCAACAGCGTCCATTAGTTCCCGAGCCAATAATGCCCGTAGACTGTGCTGCGACTATCGTCGCCGAGCCCTGAAAAATACTAGATCAGTATTTCCAGCAAAAGCAATCGTTGCGGGCGCTGACAATTACCAGCGGCACTAGATCAATTGTGCGACGGCGCAAGTGCGCACAATCTGCCAACAGTTTAGAGATGACCCCGGTTGTTCAAACAAACAAGCCTTGCGGTTATGCGCACATGGCTTGCATGAAGCGTTCGAGTGGGTTCTCAACCCTGCAACATTCATGGATTGCAAGCAAGCATTCGCCGCCGCCACAATTGTCACCCACGAGAGCGATGCAACCAACCCCGCAACTGCCGTTGCCTGGCAAAGAATTTTGCCAGACGTCGACCAGTTGCGAGACCAACTGTGGAAATATGAATGGACCGTCGACAACCCAGTCTTGAAGGGGAACCAGTTGACAACCGCCATGGAGACGAAGAAAGCTACCCCGCCTCCAAAACCGTGGCAACCCGCAGTGCCCATCACGCCTCCCATAAAGGAGAGACCGAGTCACACGGCCACAGCAGCGTCCCTCATTGCCGCCACTTAACCCACGTCTGCGCAAACCTCGAGTTTAGACCCAGCGCAAATTAAACTCATCACCCAGACCGTCCTAGCGGTACAACAAACTGCCACCAAAATCCAGACGAGGCAGCCCAAAACAAACTTCTGGCCCCTCAAGGCATCAACCCCGGCTTCAAGCAAGACTTCCCGTTAGTTCGATTCACCACTCAAGCGTATAACGCCTTATCCGAAGCTAGCGACTACGATCACAGTGTTTAATCGTGGATGAGGAATGCCGTTCGTAACCCTCTTAATACCCGACCCAGGCTGCGACTACTTTTTGCCCACCGTCCACCCAAGAACGATCGGGAGCAACAAGAGCTCCTATTCAAGGAAGCAGCAGAGCACGGAGTCATTACCCAAGTCTGGCTGCATGCTCAAGATAAAGACCACGCCCATTTCGCGAGATATTTTATTAACGAAAGCGAGGACCCTTGCAACGATAATACGCAATTTCTTCCAGAAACCTCAACCCTTAAACGGAGAGGCCCGCAAACTCTACCTCCACCACCACCTCCGTATGTCTAAAACCCCATACGAGACCGTCCTCAAGTTCTATCGCGAGTAACCTCGCTAGGAAGGGGACGTGTCGTGATCCCAAAAAGGTAGGCGAAACTATTCGCCTACCACTTTTATCACTAAAATCAAAAGATAAATAAAATACGAATTTTATTTGTTAACCCTTGCAATTGAGAACTTTCTCGATTCGCATTCTCCTAGGAATTAAACAAACCTAAGGAGATTTAGCTTGACCCCAGAGGTCACGACCCCGAATTGCAACCTTTTTCCCTCAGCCAATGAGAAAATTCGGCTAGGCGGATTATCCCGCCTTAGCCGCCAGGGACTAAACCTATTTAAGTCCCTGAGACAGGAAGTTCAGGACTACTATTATTCTAAACCTCGAACCAACCTGCAATCAGCACAAACGTCACCGCAACCTCACTTGTCAAGCCAAAAGCGCACTTTCATGCCCATTGGAGTGACCGAGGCCAGACGTTATAACCAGCAGATTTTGAGGACGGAATAATCCCACCATTCACCCTAGACGACAGCCAGGAAAACGTCCAAGAAGTCTGCCAGTCAGCACGGACGCGTGCCAACAACTAAAACCCGTGGTTCTGATCTCAACTAGTAACTATTATTATATTTTGTAAGGCCCTCCGCCGGCCAACCTTTTGTAAAGTGTATATTTTTGGATCTATTCTCACACGAATAAATTCAGAGTTTATTTTGTTGCCTATATCAATTGTCTTTATTTCGCTATTTACTTAACCAAGTTCAGTAACCCCGGAGGCATGACAAACTTGTTTCAAAGTGTCGTGCCTCGGGGTGAGTTGAACTTATTAACAATAAATACGATTGAAGACCACGTGTTTAAGACACGTGGTAAAAAGAGAGTAGCAAAATAAATGACAATAATAAGAATAAACACACAAAGGTTTTATTCGTAACCGAATAAATACAATAAAATGGCCAACAGCAGTCCTTACAATCAAAATAATATCACTAATAATTACAAATAATACTTACGTAAAGGATACGTGGTCTTGGCTGAGACCATGTGGCGTTGATTGGATGGCCACAGGTGAGGTGGTGGCACGAGCTGGTGCTGGTAGCAATGAATCGGCATCGAAAGGCTTATCTGGTAATTTGGCTTGGTGTCTACGGAAATCCTCAAATTCTGTTGATGCTGACAATGTCTTCTACCTCGGTCACTCCACTGGGGTCTGATGGCACACTGATGGCTTGACAGGTTAGGTCTTGAAGACTGGTGTTGCTGGTAACAGGTAGAAATGAGGATTGAATTGTTTTCACTTCCTGTTGCCTTCCTGTTTGCACTTTCTTGCACTTCCTGTTTAAACCATTAACACCCTAGTGGTTAAAGCAGGCTAATCCGCTTAACAAAATTGTCCTATTGGGCAAGAGGAAAGGTCGCGATCTACATCACAACTTTGAAGTCGTAGGTGAAGCCAAAGTGGAGTTAATCCACTTTGGAATGTGCGCAAAGGGAGAAAATATAAAACTCAGTCACTGTTGTCGTGATCCCGAAGGGGTAGGCGAATTTATTCGCCTACCACCTTAATCACGAAAAACCTAAAAGAAATAAAATACAAATTTTATTTGTTACCCCCGGTGCGATTGAGGATATTCTCAATCCACATTCCTTTAAA
>JAQFZU010001668.1:0-12208 GCA_034696185.1 Henia vesuviana | reverse complement strand
AATTACTTTTCTTTTTTGATTCAATTTTCCAGCTGGCCGGCACATTACAAGATGCAAGCACCATAAGAGTTCTCAACATGTAAGAGGTTCAAGAGCGTTGTTGAACCTAATGCATGACAACAGCAACAGCCACAACAATCCACAAAGCCAACCAGAAAAGAAAAAGTTTTCAGCACTCGGCTTTATCACCAATCCTTAGCAATCATTGTTGCCCTCTGCCATTCCCAGCAATTGGCATCCACACTGCTGGTATCAATTGCCCAGTTCCTTTGAAGCATATCAAAACAGTTTTTATTATAGTATTTTTCATTCAGTTTGTTAAAGCTATGATTTTTAGCATTTTAAGCAAAAAGCTGTCTACAGAATGTATTCTGGTTTTCAAATGATTAGGAACTGAACTATAGACAAAATTTGATTTGCCCTATTATTGCTACCCAGTCTATTTGTATACCTTTCAGGCATTTATTGTAATATAGTGGCCCTACAAAACAATATCCAAATTGAATCAGTTCATTTAGTTGACCTGCATTTTTGCATATTAGAAACGAAGCATTTTTTACTTTCAAGCTTGAAATCAGCCTTAATGAAAAAGAATACTATCAGCAGATGTTTGATCATACAACTACAATAGATGGGCATCAGCAATTGTTTATATATCCAAGTCATATTGATTCCAGATGTAACATGTGGAAGATTTATATGATGATAATTACAAAAGCATATTATACTATATGAATTAGTCATTTTCTCCCAAAAGCACTTTAAATGATTATACTTAGATTCTCTGGAATTTAGTTCATCATGACTTCGAAGACATTGTTACCAACTTGGATATTATTGATGGTTTTAATAAGATGTCAAGCCAAATATACTGATTGTGGTAGGACTATGATGATTGTAACTTACACAATGTTATTAAACTAATTTATATTTATATTTTTTAGGTTCATCAGCAAAAATTGAAAATGTTGAGGTGATACCACCATGTGATAGTATTTGTACTTTTCATTTAGGCAAAAATGTTACCTTCAAATTAACATTTAAAACTAGTGATTACAATTGAAAACTTCTTGAGGTTAAGTTGGATCAATTAATTTTTTTTAATTGTAGATGATACTGCAAAATCTGTTGATACTCTCATTGAAGGAATAGTTCTTGGAATTCCCGCACCATTTCCTCTACCTAATCCTGATTCTTGTAATGACGGTGATCTGAAATGTCCATTGGAAAAAGATAGTATGTACCATTATGAGAAACAATTTCTTGTTGAAGATTATTTTCCACAAGTATAAACTTTACCATTTAAATAGAAAATTTGTTTATAGAATTTTTTATTTTTAGTTATTTGTTCATGTGAGATATAGACTTGTTGATCAGGACAATAATAATATAGTTTGCATAAAATTACCAGTAAAACTTAAAGATTCTAATAAGTTGGGTTTGATTTCACATAATTAAATTCTAACAGTATAGTATGATCTGATTGTTTTCAAATTGAAGTGATTGAAGAAACAAGTGTTAAATAATAATCAGTAAATAAAATAATAAAATTTAATTGTATCATGTTTTTCAGTTTATATAATATTTAAGACCTAAAAGTTTTGTATGTAGTATAGTTCTTCTAGATTTAATCAAGACTGTAGTTATTCCGTAATTCATTTTAATCTCCCAGCCATTTTAAATGAATAAATGTAAATTCTAGGCATTGATATACTTTTTTGTAATAATTTGTAAAAATGCATGAAATAGCATTGTTGATTTGAGCTTTTTCAAACTGCTTCTCAAGCTTCGGATCAGCTAAAACTTGATGAAAGTAAAATATTCTTTTGTCTGTGGAAGCTGATTTATAATTATATTTTACATTATAACAGAGACTTATATAATTATGGCAAATCACAGAATTGTGATAAGAACATGATTTGAGATCAGAAATAAAGATTAAAGAATGTATGAAATGGTTAAAGTAAGTGAGTTGAAAATTGATTAATATTTATGCAATAATCAATACAAGTTTAATTTTGATAAAAATAATAATTATAAAAACATTTTATTTTTATTTTTATTTAAATTAAAATGTTTTTTAAGTGCTAAAATTACGTAAGATTCCTTTCTTTTAATTTGGATATTATTAGTGTTCACAACAACTTTATGTAAAATATTTGCACACTCTGTAATCTTTAATATTAAACATATGTTTAAAATGTTTACATAAATTCTGGCATTAAGATAGCCAATTGCATGATACAGTATTTTAGATGGTTAGGTAACAGATTAACTTAATCTTAGACTTAAGACAACAATCATCTCTCATCATCTTTTGTGAAAGTTTGGATTTTACTGCTGTTATTATTGTTGTGCAACTGACTTAAATCCATTCTTCACATTTCAAGATCTAAAGTACTTGCTTCCTGTTTTTAAACAAAGATTGGTTGGTTGTTTTTCCCTGCTTGTTACCAAGCAAGGTTATTTAATGTGACCTATATTTCTGCTGCGCAGATAAACACCCACGCCAGGAGTGATATGAGCCCTCGACCTGAAAATTTTGCCATTGGCAAAATAAAGATGTGACCAGAGTGGTCACTGGGAATTGCCATGGGCTCCCCAATGCCTGCAGGGCATAAGAGTGAAAGCGAATGGGGACTCGGCAGCGGTCCCTTCAAGATAGTTAGAGTAGACGCCGAAGCATCAACACATGCCGAAAGTCTCTCCCGAGCACTGATGTGCACAGGTGAGCTCCACAGCATGGGAGAGATGGCTACGAGTTGGGACCGACGACCGATGATAGGAGCGCCAGGTTGGGACGTGTTGCGGCCACCACGGATGGCCAGTTAAGGCTTTGGATATGGCTCCGCATCCAAGGATATTATGCCTCGGGCACGTGGTTAGCAACTCCGCGAGTATTCGAGTATGGGACGACGGTATAGGGACGGCAGGCAGAATAAGGCCCCAAAACCTATAACCGTGCGTCAGTCATTTATTCGTACATCTGGTTAAGGGTATATGGATCAGGGACCGTGCCCGAACAAATGTGCGACCCGGTCACAAAGCATATGTTTTATCATATGAATATCTTAACTTAATTGTAAAATGGCTCGCTTTATTAAAAGCTATTTGTATCTTCTAGAAAAGAAGATGCAATCTGCACTTAGGCATCATATAAAACATATAAATCATATAAAACAATTAATATTTTTTCTTTTGCTATTCACAATTTTATTGTATTTTTATATCTTTTTCTCCCAAGAATAAGATATAAATTTATATTTACAAACTTAGCAATGATTAAGTAAACTCTATAACAATCAAAGGTTAGATTATCAAAAAAATGTCACATTCCTGTAACTAATATAACAATTCAGTTGACATTATTAAATCAACATTAAAATTATTGATAATACATTATACGAAAAAAATTATTTAATTCACATATATACAAATTTTATAAAAAATGAATGTATACACAATTTAATAATTCAGTGTTATTTTAACTCAAAATTCATCCTGACTGATCATTATTAAGTGATTTTCTTCCACATTCTGTAACATGAACAATATTTCTTGATTCACGTATTAGAGATGAGCAGGATGAACGCCTAGGAAGACGAGCACGTGTATACCCAGAAAGTTTTATTTCATTTGTATATGGGCAAACGGGTATTACAGGATCATTAGTCCACATTTTCTATGTAAATAAAATAAAGATCAGTATTTGAAGCTATAAAAGCATAAATGATTACATTGTCTTCCATAGTCCATAATAAAACTGCCTCATCATCACCAAAAGCACCTGTGCAGCTAACAATTGCAATACTTTCATCTATAACACTTAAATTTCATAGAAGAATAATTAAATTCACCCTAATTCACTTAAGATAAACTTACCTAATTGCTGTAAGTACTCGTATTGGCAAATCAGCAAGTTTCAACTTTTCGCTGATTGTAAGTTTGAGTGTGTAAGGAGCATTACTACTTGTGAAAGAAATACAACTTCCAGAATCACTCGATTTGGCAACTTTGAATGAAAGATCCAAGTCAAGTTTTAAATAATCCATATTCAATTCAGTATCTTGAATTGAATCACACTCAACATGTGATGGTGTTGATAACTCGTCTATACTTGACCAAAGTGGATTAACTTTGATATTGTTTATTACTGCCTCATTTATGCTAACTTCAATTGGAATTGACATACCTAACTGGCTGTAAACAAAAAGAATATAAATAATTCAGATCTAAAGTTTATTGAATACAAACCTGTCATATATTCGATTTTTCTTGCAATTCTTTGAATGAGAGGATTCACTACTAATTGCATTAAAGTTACAATCAAATAAACTTTCTATTGTCAAACGGTCATCTTCTCTATATGTCACAAATACATCATCATATTCATAACTATCACAAAATGACGAGCCCAATAAACTTTCTTTGCTTGTTGATAACAAATGTGAAATGTCATCAAAACTACCAAAATGTTTATATTTTGTAACTTTGTTAACTCTGTTATTTTGTTCTGTAATTAGTGATAATCCATTTTTGACATAAGGAATAGTATGTCTTCTCTTCATGTGTATGCATTTATATTTCAGCATTGACTCGTTTGAATCACTTTCTACATTTGTTTCCTTTGGCATTTTCTCATATTTCTCAAAGAGTGCAATTGAATTTAAAATACTGTCATTATCGATCATGTTATTGACATTAGGTTGACATTTTACTGCTCCAATCTTGTTCTCATTCAAAAATGTTTTGCTAGTTGTTTCTTGTATATCAACTGAAGTAGTTTTACATCGATTGGAAATACTCATGCCTGATATATAAGGTTTTGAACATGATTGTTGACCTTCTAATCCCATTGTTTGATAGCCACTATCACTTCTGTCTCTTTTTGTTTTAGGCATACATTGATTGCTTCTTATTGTACTAGGAGATGCCTGAAAATATTAATTTGTGTTAATTTCTTTTTGTTTATAAATATATTCTTAAAAATTAAGTTTGTTTTTTCATTATTTTCTAATTAGCATATTATTATTAACCTGTAATGAATTGCAGACTTCACTTAATGCTGAATCTGTATTAATCAACTGGCCAATAGGAACTTGTAGAATGTCAAAAAGCAATAAATTTCCATCAGCTGTTCCTACCCACAATGAATTTTTGTATGGTAGCAGAGCAGTTATGTGAGAACTGCTGCAAAAATTTTCATCCTAAAATACAATATGATAGTTGACCATGACATTAGAACTAAAATACTGAAACTATTACTCGTGTTTTGTGTGGATAATGCTGATTCGCTATGTCAAACATCATAATACACACAAGAGTCACATGATCCCATACTTGGATAACAGATGATCCATTCACACTTAACCAAACTCCAAACTCATCTTCTGCCACGTTGGATATCACATCCATTGAATTTGCTGTTACACTGAATTGATCAGTTATATCCAATGTCCTGTTCAAATTAAATATTGAATATATTTATTCAACTTAAACTATGTGTTTGTCATCTTACTGCGTGTTTAAAATTATAACTTTATTTGATGCAGTGCACCAAAGATATTTATCAATTAATAATGCACATGAAATAGGACAAGATGAAATTTTAATATATGATATTACTGGTATAGAAACCATGGAGCAATGAATATTCTAAAAAATGTTAATAGGTATTAATCACATATAAATACTAATTCTTAAACAAACCTTACCTCTAATATTGCAACAGTTCCATCAGCCAAACATGCATAAGCACATATTTGTCCATTAGATATTTGAGAACATAATGCTAAAACAGCATCATTGACCTCTAATTTCCAAATTTCATCTCTGCAAAATAAGTTTTCTATTTATTATTAACCATTTGCCATCTTTATAGTTGTATTTTAGTTTTTGTTTTTATTATTTGTAACTCTGATGTTAAGCATTATGTAACAGCTGATTATTTGTAGCATTCAATTGCTTATAGCCAATTTCACTAATGAATAACAATAAAAATTGAACAACAATTTCTTTATTTTAATATGGCAAAAATCAAGAATTTCTGATTATAACAATTAATTCTTATTGTTGTAATTAAGTGAATCCAGACCTTAAGTGGTTATTTTTATCTTCCTGTTCATCATAAAGTTATTACTAACTTGTAAGCAGAGTAATTTAAATGCTACTGGCTAAAGATTAAAAGAAGCTAAAGAGATAGTTGATAAAGCTCCTGTTTCTATTATTAAAAAAGCTAAGAAAAACAAAGTAGAATAAACGAAGAATCATCCTAAACAAAGATTATTCAATTATGAATAATCATTTCAGCAATAATAATTTCAATCTTAAAAACAGGAATCATGTATCTTGTTTTAAGAAAATGGAAATTTGTTGCTTTTTATAATCATATTTCTTGTTATTTATAATAAATAGTGTTCTAAGAAAACTATTTATGTAAAAAGCAACAAAATCCAATTTTCTTAAAATATAAAGAAATATTATGTAAAAAGCAACAAATTTCAATTTTCTTAAAATTATAAATAAGGTAAACAGTTTCTGTTTTTAAGATTGAATATGGCTATTGATTGAGAATAATCATAATCAAAATAAACGTTTCAGCATATAATTATGTATTTTGAAACCCCCTATTGTTATATCACTGACTAGTGATAACCAGCGGTAAAAATGTTGTGCAACCAGATGTGAATTTGACACATTATTGCTGGCTGAGGCATATCATGTAACCTATATTAAGAAAACATTAGGTTAAATTAGGCATTGTTTCCCTAATTCGCATGACAACCTGTGCAGAAACTCACTTTCACTGTATTCTTTCAATCTCAGCAATTAATTGTGTATATTGCAGAATTTTAAGATTGTGATAAATTTTAATGTTTTTTTGTCTTTTGGTCTATTTTGAGTTAACTTTCACATATGGCCATAGTAGCTGCTGGTGACCTAAAACAACAAGCTAGTTAAAAGTAGTCAACTAGTTACTAATCAGGAGAATACAGAGCTTTGCAAGTGCAAATTCTTTGAATTCTTGTTGTTCATTGATTTACAATAAAACAATATTAGTATATATATAATAACATATTAAAATCGTTTTATTTCCATATTCCATTGTCTGGATAGTTTTGTCAACTTCATAACTTTCAGAATTTAAAATTTTTTTAAATTTTATTGTTTAAAACTAGTGGACTAATAGCACTAATATTAGTGCAATTTTTTATTTGAATTTTTTTTTCAGCAATAGTGCTAATGTCGCCAATAGTTTTTTTAATTCAGTAGTGATAATGGTTTTAAGCTACTTTTTTTGATAGCCATTATATGAATGACAAATGACATCACAAACTAAAAAAGTCTGTGAAAAAGTAACCATAGCTTTTTGAACATGAGTTCGAATACCACATATTATACTAATTGTATTTGTAGAGAATCTCATCAATTGTCTGAAAACATCATTAACAAACAATTTGATATCAAACTTTTTGATTAGTTTGTACTTGCCTTGATAATGCATTAAAAGCATGCACCATATGGGAAATTGTTCCTATTAAAACAATTTTGCTACTTGCAGTATGGATGCACATAACTCTTGAGTTCAACTGAAAAGCCAAATATTGCTTACATAAGTTAATTAGTTATATCATCCAATACATACCTGAATATTTAACTTATACATTGTTCGCTCACTGCCATTTATATTAATTATTTGTGTTTGAGTTTCGTCACCTTGGCATAACCATAATTTATCTTAAAATACAAAGCAATTACTTTTAGTGTTATTGTACTAAAAATGACATTCCTTACCTCGATCATAGCTTGTTCCACATGATATTATTATTCTCTTTTGTAATGTTAAATCCTGTAACTAATTTAATTATTTTTAAAAGAAAAAATGTTAAGCTCCTATAGCTTACCAGTTTCTCCTTTATATCTAATATTTGTCTTTCCATAACTCTTCTTTTGTGAGTTTCTTTCAATATTTTTTGGTAACAAGACTGTTTAATTGCTATATCAGATCGACTTAAAAATGGTTCTAATTCTTCAAATGCAACCTTTTTAGAAATTAATTAAATAAACAAAAAAAATTCTAATAAAGTTTTAGCTTTTACTTTTACTAATAAGTCAACATCATGTGCCATTTTGGCAGCCATCTTTATTTGTTTCATAATGGCAACAGAATCTTGCTTCTGAAGTATTACCGGCTCATTTAGTTTTAACAATGCAACTGAAAACCGGAATAAAACCTTTGGACCTTCAAGAAGAAAGCAATCCCAAATACGAAGTAAAGTCTAAAATAGGCACAATCCATTCATATTAATATATGAAACTGTTATTGAAATAATATACATACTCTGAATGGAACACAGTCAAAAAATAATGCAAGGAACCAGTTAAGTGTTACAGTACACAACTCTATATCAAATTTATCCAAATGTTCACTTAGTTTTGGTAACTTTTCCTGCACTAAGTCTTTAAGCACCAGTTGATCAGCTTGTGCTCCAATTAAAGCTTGATCAAAATAGTGAGCTTGGAAATACTCTTCTGTTAATGCAACTAAAAACCAAAATGCATTTGCTGGTTCCAAAAATAAAAGGCTAACTGCAACAACAAAATTCATTCCTTGGCAATATGCTGTATCTGGTTTGTGGAGACAAAATGCCTGAAGAACTTCTTGCATTTTTTGAACCTGTAAATGTAAATGATTTATTATTAAATTTTATTTCCGTTTTATTCTAAATTTACTCCATCTGCATTTATATCACAAAAATGAATGTTATCGGGCATTGTCCGAAGTAAATCTAGACTAATTTGTCGGCACGAATGGCGTAATGCCTTTAGATAGAATAAAGTAATTACATATATATGATGATGAAACAGTATAATTACATTGCTTTGAGGAACTACACTAATTAGATAATTGTAATAGTGGTTGCCTTTCTCCTGCATAGTTTTAGCCACTTTTTTGTGAATCAGCAGTACCCATACTATGCTTCTTAGATTAGGCAAAATCCCTCTTCGTATCAGATTTTTTAATTCTTTCTGCCAGTAATCAATTATTAAAACATTTATAACTTTTCTCATTGCATTCACCTTTCTGGAAAGTCCATCTGCTAGAAGATTTTTCCATTCGCATTGAGAATCAGTGTTTATTGCTTGCAGATCAAAATGCTGGCAAATTTGGCCACATAAGTAATGTAATACAGAGCTA
The DNA here is from genome assembly GCA_034696185.1 of Henia vesuviana. Lineage (NCBI taxonomy): Eukaryota > Metazoa > Arthropoda > Chilopoda > Geophilomorpha > Dignathodontidae > Henia > Henia vesuviana. The sequence goes on along the minus strand of JAQFZU010001668.1, from coordinate 3,009 downwards.
TCATCATCTGGTGAATGGCGAAATCCATAGGAATCTATATGACCACCAGCTTTCAATATACTGTAAAAATTATATTATATTTTAAATTAGTTAAAGCAATCATTATGTAATCGCATAGTATTTTTTAAAATGCAAAGTAGTTTAAAATATTGATTGTGATATTAATTGTGATATTCTAAATTGCATTGTGAAACCTTGCAATGTTGATAAATATTACTCAAGTTTTTGTAGTTAATGTTTCTTATTATATTAATCCATCGAATAAAATTTTAAAAGTTAAATGAAATCTTGAATGAAATTTTAAGTTAAATGAAATCTTGAATGAAATTTCGAAAGTTAAATGAAATCCTTAGGATTAAAGTAAGGAAAATTGAACAACTTTGTGGTGAAGTTGCAAGGATACAATGTAACATTTCATTGTCACTTGGTTAATGAAGGCATTAAGATTAGCCATAAATATGTTTGTACACAAATTCATAGCCAATTCATAAAAGTGATAACCAAAATTAAAAAAAAAAATTTCTACAGAATTATTATACATTAAAACTATAAAATTATTAGCTCACCCATCAATAGAAGGGAGAGAAGGATTTACTCGTCTTCCTTCGTTAAGCAGCTTTAGAATCCTCTCCTTGTGCTGTTAAAAAAAACATCAAACATTTAAATTATAAAATAAAAATCCAAAAAAAATCCTTCCATCAGAAATCATTAAACAGAATTTTCTTGCAACTAAATACTTTACAATATTTATTCATAAAGATTTAATGACAAGCATGTTAAAATTCGTTATACATAACTGATAATTGTGATTTCAGATAAAATCTGTTTATCAGAAAATCTCATTGCTTTTCAAATATTCAGATATGTTACTAATATGCTGTCTCCTAAATTAATTGTAAAAAAAAAACCATAATTTTATCAATAGGAAAATTCTATCTACTGAAATAGATTACTCATATTATTATTCACCCTTGCACCTCCAACAGGTTTGTTAACAAAATTCCCATCTTCCGTGAGTAAACTCGATTGGAATAAAAGAACGTAGTCATTGCACAGCTGTTTCATTTTAGCTTCTTGGGCAAAAAACAATCTGGAAATAAATAACATTAGCATAATAAATTATAAACTTCAAAAAAATATATTAGTTCCTCCTAAATTTTTCTCAATTCGGTTCATCAACCTAAACTCAATTCTCTTTTCCTGAGCACATGTACATTAATATTCCATGATAATAATTCATTAATCATTGCCAATTATGAAAATAAAAATATTTACTGTTCAATTTCCACTAATCGCTTGTGATCCTGTCGCCAAAGTTTTGAAATTTTAATAACTTCTTCATTTAAAAAGCGATTTTTACTTTCCAAAATTTTTGTCTTTTCTTCTAAATACTTCACATTCACTTTACTGAAAACACAAAATAAATACAATATAAAGTTATTTCCAATCAATAATTTCTTAAAACTTACATATCCTGGTTTAATTTGCTCTTCAGTTCACTGATTTGTTGCAGTGCTGCTTGCAATTTTAATTTTAGAATTGCTTCATTGTTAATAGCACTAGCTAATTGCTTCTTAACTTCCCTGTTAAATACATGTATAAAGACAAAGCTGTTTGAAATTGATTTTAATAAGATTATTTAGTTACATACAGTAATTGAAATCTGATGTCAAGATGACAATCTGAATCGATCGCTGTATCACTTGTTACTCTAAATGTATTTTTTAGATAGGAAGACTTGTTAGTAATTAGAAAAGGCTCAGATATTGAAGATCGTGTGTCCTGATAGTCACTAGAATCACTACATGCTTGATGCCAACTGAATGATTCAAAAGAAGGAGAACTTGAATCTGAGAATGAAGATTTATGTTATTCAATTATATCATTAAGTTAATAATATGCAAATTAATAACTATTATTAATTTTATAATTTTATAATTAGATGTTTTAGGTTAATATTTGATAGAATATTTACGTATACAGTATTACGTTATTATAAGCTGTGTATGAGAAAATAGTTCTAACAGCAAAGTGGAGAATTGGAGAATTCATACCTGATGACTTACGAGTTGCATCACTACTTGGAAGAGACTGAATGCGATGTTTTCGAGTATTTAAAAATTTATGACAAAAATCATATTCTTCTGGGTTTACACACGTGGGAAAAGTGTCTTGTCTTTTTAAACTCTGAAAAGAAGATAAGATAAAACTTTATTCTTTTGCAAATATTGTATGATAAAAATGCAAAAAGGTATAATATATTTCAAAATAAATATGTCCAGGAATAAGGTGCTCATTTCCAATTAAATCAATGAAAACTATGCTAAACAGACTGAATATACAATTTGTTACAGAAAATTAAAATTTTGCAACATATTTTAATTAGTTCAACTGCAATCAAGGTAGCAACCAGGCATGCTCACTCCTTCATCTGCCCTTGGACATGTATATTTTAATAGGTAGTGGATTTGCATGCCTAACAGCTTGAACTGTTCAATTTAAGCCATTGAAAACAAAAATTAAAATTAAACACATTTTTATGACCCTTTAAAATTAAAAAAAAAATAAGGAGTGAATAGAGACTGAGCAAAGAGGACTGGCACATAGATAGTCAAAAGACCTAGGGATCTGAATATCATTTTTATGCCTAGTACTGAATTCAGTCTCTTATTATGAATCCATTTCATAGCCAATTTAAGATGCCTAATTCCCAACTCTATATTGCCATTCATTTTAAGAATAATTGTAGATGTAAATTTAAAGCATCATTATAATGCCTGGATTTTATAAATCATGATTTATAAAATTAAAAAATTATGAGTAAGTAGTATTATGTTGTTTTAGGTAGCCAGCAGTTACTATGGCCATATGCGACCATTAATAACTCTAAAGATTTCTCAAGGCAGAAAAAAAACACTAAAATTGAACACAGTCCTATTTTCCAACAATCCAGAATGTACAGAAGGAATTACTGAGTTGGGAACCAGGGACAACCCACCAATGCCTCGC
>JAQFZU010001667.1:0-12211 GCA_034696185.1 Henia vesuviana | reverse complement strand
TTGAAATATATTACATAATTTTTTCACAGGCGTATTGTGTATTTCTTTCTAGGTTTCTCGTTTTCCGACCTCTTTCCCACCTTCTTTTTAGGATTATAGTCATATTCTTCTACTTCAAGATCTGCTGTCATACCCATCACACTTGTAAACGTCCCTTTGGTTCTGTAGACCAAACCTCGGTTTGGAACCCATCGAAACTCATCGTTTGCCAATACTTGAACAGGTGGAAACCATAGGTGATGTTTATCGTTTGGCGTATATGGGTCACATGCAGCATCGAGCCAATATGCGAAGTCCCCTGTAATTACAAAATCAGCCCTCCATGGAATCTGAAATAAAAAAGAATTGTAGTGATGAAATTTCATAGTAATTGATACCAATTTTTTATTTATTATTTATATTAAAGTAACAGCGTTTGCTGTAATGGTATACTCACATCCATTTCCTGTTCAGTAACAACTAATGTAGCTACGACTCTTGTTTTGGGTGGAATAGTTAAGGTATGTTTCTCTTCAACAGTTTCTGTTTTATCTTCAGTTTTCGAAGCTTCACCTCCCAATTCGAATGTTGTCGCAACAGATCCGGAAGCTTCTACAACTGCTGGCACACTTACTTTAACCTTAAAAAATATTAATAAGAATCAATATTTATATCAAAACATTAGTCTTTAGAAAAAAAACTCACTTCAACTTTGCTTTGAACGCTGACTTTACTCGTAACTTTCCATGTAAATGACTTTTTCATCTCCACTTTTTTAGTAAATACAGATTCCTGTTTCACAGATTGACCATTTTTGAAAGTTCGAGAATAAACATTGTTTGGTTTATCAATTTTTTTGATTTTAGTACTGTATTTCATATTTTCAAACTTAACATCAATCTTATACCTATGTAAATAAAATAATAATCAAACAATTATTTATTAAAGGAAATATTAGTAAATAAACAACAAACTATTTAAACCTTACTTATTATATTCATCTTTCATTTCTGGCTTGTGCTTTGCATATAAATCTACAAATTTAACTGTTGTACCACATTTTTTTGCTATTTTATCTGCATATTCTCTGGCGAGGTTCTCAAAATCAACATTTTCATCAGCTATATTGTTAAATACATTAAAAGATTATAATGAAGCAAATATATTAAACAAATAAAATAGTCACTGACAATAGCATAAAAATGAATTTATGGAGCAAAACTTATAAGCAGAATTTAGCATCTCAGATCGATAAATAATCACTAATAACCAACTCTAATAATCAGTAGTAATGCCACGTGTGGTCATGTGACGAAGTAATAATACCACAATTTCTAAAAATCTCAATACTTGAGATTATCTGATTATCTGTTTATCTGTTATTTTCCATAACTAACAAATATACATATATATATTTGGAAAAAAACAGATTATTTTGTTGGTACCAATCAAGTGAAGATTTAGTAAGTCATTCTCTTCATTTTAGCCATTACTCAACTAAATTACTTACATGCAGCAAAATCTGTCAACAGAAGAGTCGAAAAGAGGATTAGACTTATAGCGAACGCCATTGCAAATTCAGTGAAATGAAGTTGAATGCAATGAATGCTGTAGGAAAATACCACTTTTATATACAGAAAATACTGCACTAAATGATTACATTTTCTTAAGAATAACAGATGGCTAACTACTTTTAAATTATAGTCAATCTAATGAAAATGAAGTTGAGAATCTGCTTGTAGATAACTAGTAGATGTTAAGTTATAATCATCGTAATGAGAAAATGTGGTTAAAACTTATTTTGAAAAACATGAAAAAATATTTGACAAATAAAATTGACAAATAAAATTAAACTAGGGGCCTTCGGCCAGGCCGCATTTAGATCGGTTCCCCCATTATCCCAGGCCCCAATTAGAACTTTTTACAGAACAGAGAAAGAGTACATTTTAAATTATATTTATTGTTTTGACATATTTGATGGCCAAAGCAAATCTTGTTTTTAACATTAAAATAACACTGGATATTTATTTCATTGTTAAATAATCACATACAACAATAATCAATAGAAACGATGCAATTACAACCAAATTCGGACTTATAAATCACATATTTTGCTCTAGTAATGAAATATATAATCTCAATGCACACTTTCCTATTGGTAATATCCATACCTACTCTATGGTAATTTGTACGCAAAAAGTTATTCATTAATTGTTTAAATCAATTTAGACCCAAGTATAAAATTAGTCTTATAATGTCAGAATTAAATTTTATTAAAAACTTATATTCCTGTGTTTTTTATGCTGAATTGCTTAAGAAGTATTGTTTTGTTGTTATAATGGGGATTTCTCAGATCATGCGTGTCTTCTAAAAATGATGTGTATGAAGCATTAAAACCATTTTCTCTCGCTACTGTAATGTAATGAAAGTTAAAATTTATTTTACTTCAACTGAAATTAGTTTAGTGAATTCTGAAATCATTAACACTGTATTCTCCGTATGTAATGCAGGTGGAACCTCCTTACGGCGAATAGCAATACGGAAAGCAAAACTTGTTGGTTATGAAAATTTATTATTTGGAAGACCTTGCTATAATGAATTTATTCGATAATATAACTTAAAAAAATCTATTCTAAGCCTTAAATGCTTGTTACAACAAAACGATATTCGTGGAATGTCATATAATCAATCTAATAAAACATATTAAGTTTGTTAGAGACAACAAGCATAAAAATTAAATTATTAAACTGGAAATGTGTGACTAAACATTCACTAGAGAGCAACATGGACCCCGGTCACATGACTCAGAGCTGGTCCACTGCACTGCTTGGGAGGTTTCAAGTCCAAGAGAGAGAAAAAGTGTGTGTCATGGACGAAAGGAGAGATTGCAATTTACAATCTGTAATTGAAATTTTAAAAAAAAACTTTGGAATATAACTTGTGGTGACTTTCCAGGGAAAGTCTCCAATCACCATCAACTGAGCATTTGATTTATCATTTTATTAATTTATATTCTTTATTTCTGCTGTTAACTAACCCATACTGAAGTGACATCCTGTGTAAAAAGGGGTTATCAAGGCAATATGTCCATTGTCTCCCAATGTTGTACTCATAAGTCATGGAAAAAAATCATAACAGATGGCTAACAAGTTTTAAATTACAGTCAATCTAATAGAAATTAAGTTGAGAATCTGTTTGTAAATAGTTAGTAAATGTTAGGTTATAATCAGGTTGCAATGAGAAAATATGATTAAAAATTTTTTTAAAATAAACTTGAAAAAATAGTTTAATTCTTCACAATAGCGATATATTAACTCAAATACTAGCCACACCACATTAAATGGCACTAGTACATGCATTAGTCTCTTATTTCAATAAAAAGGACATTACAATGCATTTGCTTAATTTGTCTTTTCATCAAGTTTGTGATGAGTCATCACAGAGGTGTGCTACAGATTCTATACATGTCTAGCAATAACCAATAGAGCACAACCATTGATTTGCTATTGGCTGACGGGTTTTGACGTCAACAGCTACATCCAGCTGCACTTGCCACATGCAGTTACCCTGTTTTTACATCACCGCCACGTTTCCAATCGCTCTCTAGGTTCGCCGGCCTCGTACCTTTTTCTGAAGCCCTATTGACGATTGTACAGAATTCAGCTACATGGCTGTACGTGCCTGTCAGCCTCCGCACAACATTCCCCACGTCTACCGCTTATGCACCTGAGCAATCCTGCTCATTTTTATCTCTTAGCCATTTTATCACCTGTCCGTTCTCTCAGACAGTCACAGACTGTCTATTCCCAACCTCAGTCGGATGCCAACTCAAAGTTCATTTAAGGTTTCCCGTCCCGAAAACTGTGATCAATAATCTTGTTTTTGCTATAATACAGGCTTTGTTGGTCATTAAAAGCTTCCAGTTTTTACTCTATTTCCTTTCATAAGATTAAGTGAAAAAAATGATGTTTAAAAATGCTCTTTATGACTCACAAATTTTTCAGTTGATCCAAGTGACGTCACCCCCCTTAACGGATAAATGTTAAATACTCTATCAACCTTGTGCCAACTCCTCCTCTCTCTCAACTGTTGAATGCCACCGACACTGACCACATTAAACTGGCCAACCAAACCAGAAAACCCTGAAAAAAAACTGAATTAAATTAACAATTTTGAGAATAATAAAATTTTATTTAGTATTGAATAAATAGTAGTAAAACCACTATTTTCAATTTACACCGAAAAAACCCCATTTATTACTTAAATTTTCATTTAATCGATAGTCGTCTCGTTACCAGGGACTAACGGTAAACTGAAAAACGACAACTCATTATTAACAGGATATTCAAAAGTCCTCAAAGTAGTCTGCAACCCCCTAACCCCAGTAAAAACACCATTGGCCCTAAATCTCAACCCACTACCCCACGGTTTAAATTTAACATTACTTCCATCTTTATTCAACCAAGAAATGGGATGAAACCAAAGCCAATGTCCGTTATGTTTCTCCTTAAACCAAATAGCGACGTAACCATCGATTTGAACGTCGGCTTCCCACGGAATTTCCATTTCCCTCTCGGTCACCGTCCATTCGGCCTTAACAGACTTATTGGGCGCCACGTTAATCGTATTTGAAACGGAAAAACTTTCGATGTCGCTTTTAGTTTGCGATTGCGAAGCCTAAAAAAAATTTAATTTAAATTAAAATTAAATAAAATAAATTCAAATACGAACTTCTAACGATAATTCGGTGCTGATTGAGACACTCGCGCCGAATTCGCCTGGAATCCCGACAGTTGCGCCGATTTCTGCCCCGATTTTAATCCCTTCTTTTAAAGTCCAAGTAAAAGTCGTCGCTCGTTCGACCGTTTTACTCATGTGTCCTTGAATCGGATGATTCGATTGCGAATTATGAAACCATTGAGAATATACGTAACCGGGTCGATCAGTCGTACGAGTCACAACACCATATTGAATCATATCGGTCGTCACCGTTATTTTAAACCTGAAATTGGATTTTTAATTTAATTTAAATTGAATTTTGAGTGAATTTTGAGTGATTTACTTGCTGTATTGCGGTCGTTCGGCCAAATGTTTGTGTTTACCGTATAAATCCCACCATTCAACTTGTCTGTTATTCTCTCTACCCACACGTAAAACATATTCTTTCGCGTATTCCTCGAAATCGACCACATTCGGTCTCCCAATAACATCTGAAACTAAAATAAATTAAATTAGTAATTAATTCTAATTAAAATTAATAAAATTTCAATCGATTTCTTACCGTGAGCTACTAAGAAAATGAAAAAGAAAAATTTCATAGTGAATTAGTATAGAATTAAATGTCAAATGATAATTAAAATACATTTTCGACATTTATATTTAATCTCGAATCAAATCGTAAATAAAAAACTGACACAAACATTAATTTCTACTCAGATAACCATGTATAAAAGCACAAATGGCTTTGACAATTCATTATTATATTGATAAATAACAATTAATCGATTTTAATGTTCGTGTAAAAGACGATTGAATGCGTTATAAGATGTTTCGAGGTCGAAAATCAATTGTCGAACTTGCGATTCGGTTAATTCATCCGAAGCTGACATGGAATTCATCGTTTGCAACCTTAAAAAAATAAAATTTAAATTAAATTTAAATTTAATTTAAAAATCTCACCATTCTTCGATTTTCGTTCTTCCTTCGAAATCTTTAGGAATTATACTCAAACGACTCATAGTTTCCATTAATTCACGTAAATCAGGTTGAAGCTGAGTATTAAAATTAATATTTTAATTGAATTTTTTAAATTTATTATTATTTACTTCGTCCATTGCTTTGATTTCGAGTCGAAGTTTATCCATTAAAGTTATAAACAACGACACAATATCGGCGATACATTTGCTCGTGTTGCCTTTATCGTCTTTTATAGTTATTGGACGATCTTCTCTGATCCTTTCCATCGCTGCTGGACAATCTTTCTGTGAATATTTAATTAAAAATGTAATTAAAATTCGATTTTAAGTGTTTAACGAATAAAACCTTGAATTTCTTCATGAAAACATCGACCGATGGATATTCGTCGCTTTGGACTTGTTTAAAAGCGGCTTTGTATTGGACTAAAAGACGGGAACAAGCGGCTGTGTATCTAAATATTAATTAAATTATTAAAATTTGTATTTTTAGTTTAATTTTGTGTATTTTCAGTTATGATTTTTTCTTACTCTTTGGGAGTGATGCAATCTTTGATGTAAGCTTTTTCCAAACATTGTAATGTGTTTACAACCGCGTATAGATCAGCCATGTTATCGTATCTTTTGATTTAAATTATTTTACTTTAAAATTAAATTTTTAATAAAATTTCATTATTTTACTTTTCCCTTTCACGAGACGTTCGACATAACCGAACTTCTTCGTACAACTCCGGTCGATTAGCATCTGAATGAAAATATAATTTAAATATAATTCCACAGTTAATAAAACTAAATAATACCTTGAGTTTGAGGTTGCGATGGTAAACCAGTAAACAACGACATTTTTCAGCTTCGTTTCACCAGCTAAAATCACGAGTTAACCAACACCACAAAATCTCATCAACTCAACCCAAAACTCACAACATATGACATCACCACCAAAACCCAAGCGACCCCTGGTGCTAAAATAAAAACCAAAAACAAAAACCCCAAAACTTAACCCTTAAAAATAAATAAATAATTTAAAACATCCCAAATAAAACACAACAATCAATTCATATGATAAACTTTTAAAATTTTATTATAATCATCCAATCACAAGCAAAAAAATAAAACAAAAAAATGCACAATTACACCATTAATGAGAATGAAAAATAATAAAAACAGTGAAAATTAATTATTGCTTGCAAAAACAAAAAAAGGCACTTTATCACAATAAAAAAAAAATTATTTAAAAAACACACAGTTTTATATATAAAAAAATGATTATGAATATCTAAAAACTCAGAAAAAAATGGATAGGAACTTGAAAAAACAGAAAATGAATGAGCAAATGATTTTTTTGCATATATTTCATAATATATATATAATAATTAATTATTATTTATAAAATGACAATGAGGATATGACAATTATTATTATAATATATACACATAATTAATTATTCATATTTAAATCCAGAAAAAAATAATTGCACAAAAAAAAATTAACATTAATTAAAATGGAAGAACAAATTCTCGTATTAAATTAGCATAAAAATCAAACCAATTAACATAATTTGCATAAAAAAAATTTAAATGGCCGAATATGGAATTTTTAAAAATTTTTTTAAATTTCCAAAAAAAACTAAATTTCGAAAAAAATTATTTTTTTTGTTTTCTGTTGCTTTTTCTCGTCGAGTTGAGCGTCCCGCGCGGATTTCGTGATTTTGGATCTTTTAAATTCTTCAGTTTCGCTTTCAATTCGTCATTTCGTCTCTGCAACGTCATTTTCGCCTGTTTTAATTCTGCTTCGATTCTCTGTAGTTCTTTAATGTATTTCGTACCCTCGGTGAGGACCATAACTTTCGACATTTTTGGTTTTTGTCGTTGATTGAAGCAAGGAATGACGTCTCGTAGCATGTAACAATAATTGAGTGACATTTTCCGCCGCTGTCGTTCCATTTTGTTGTGATCCAAACGTTTGTTTCTCTCGGCCTCCGTCAGACCGGGCGCGAATGCCGAACGACTGCCTTTGACCGTGTATCGATTACCGTTTTTATTCCAGTTTTTCGTCGAATTATTCAATTTTTTGATCGTCAATTTCAACGATTCGTCTTTATGCTTCCACGTCGTCGCTTGTTTGCTTATTCGAATGTTGCAAGCTTTTGTTGCCGCTCGCTTCCGCGTGTTGCTCACAGATGGCGCTGGTGTTTTACGCTGAGTTGTTTGGTAACGACGTTCGATCAAATTCGTATCCGACACGTTCTCAACGTCTATTTCGGAATCGTCTAAAAGCAAAAAACAAAAAAAATCTTTCAAAAATTTTTCGTTTAAAAAAAAAAAAAATCGACAATTTTAATTCCAAATTCCGCCACCGCGCACCGCAGCGCCACTCAAATCAAAAACCCTAAAAAAAACTCGTTTTCATAAAATCGCAATTTCACGTCACGTCTTTTTAAAACACATTTTCGACCCTCAAATTCAAAAAAAAAAAATCAACCACGTACCGTAAATCGATTCCACCGCACTCTCATCCAATTTAAACCCACTCCCCCAACTAAATCCCCCTAAATCTTAAAAAAAAAAAAAAAGAAAAAAAACTCATTTCCGTTGATCTTGACGAGTCGAGACACGTCTAGTACAGTCCTCTATTTACCCCATAAATTAAGACGCAGCACAGCTCTGCATCTACCCGCAGACACGCGCATTACGCGAAATGCATTGAACCCTTTCAGTCCTTGGTCGAGACGAGGCGAGTGAACCTCGTAACCATGGCAACAGTGGCGCGTTGCCAACGGAGGTGGACGATCCAGACGGTAACCATGGCAACCGGAGGTGGGGTCACCAGCCGGAAACGCGTCGTCTGCCCTTGAGGCAGTGCGCCGCCACCTAGTGTCGGGGTGCGCAGAATGTGGGTCAATGGTTGCACCAAGGCCACGTGGTTTCAAACGCGTGCCGAGTCAAGGAACCCCAGACATATCGATCCACTTGCGCAACAGACAACCCCAAAATCACCATCTGCGCATCGCATTTTTTCCACTTAACCCACCAAACCCAAATTTAACCAAATTCTCCTAATTTCATTAAAAAAAGCATTAAACGTGACGTTACGTAACCGGTTCGCGTGACTAAAAAGACGGTCACTTTTACTAAGAATTATGAGTGCGCGTATCTAAAAATACCCCCAACCGATCGCCACAAATATATATTTGCACATCCGGGTTATTATATACTCGACCAATTATATTTAATCGATTTTATAACGTAAACACAATAAACCAATTAGATTGGAGTACTTCAACTAAACGCAGACAGTATACCGAGTAGTATTTTGATAATGGAACTAAATGCAGACTTAATACCAAGTAGTGTTTTTACCTGAATCGCTCGGAGTTTCGATGCCCAAATGTTCGTCGCTTCTCGCCGGCGACACGGGCCGATTCTCGCCGTGGTAATTATGGTCTGTAAACGGATGATAGAAGATTCTGTTCTCCACATTCACTTTATGCTGTTTCGAAGAATGTTTAAACGGACTCATGAGTAAATCTGAGCAACTCGGCGATTGCTTTTGCTCGTCGAATCGCTTGCCATGTCGGCAGTCACTTCCCGCTCTATCGGCGCACATTCCACTTAACCAACAGTTTCTATCTCTCATGTCGTTCTGAAGTGCCAGTTCGATCCTTCTCACGTATTCCTCGTAATCCATGTAATCCTCGATGATGTTTTTGTGGTATTCACCGCGATGATAATCCTCGGCGAATTCGGCGGCGAGTTGGTCGGTGACGATATTACTGCCGACATCGGTGGCGACATCTATGGTTATTTGCTTCAAGCCGATATCGGCGGCGATGTCGCTCGTGATGTTTGCGGCCAATTCTGCATCGCTGAGCTCCGACCAAAGCGGCGGTGTCTCCGGCGACAACGGCGGCGTTATCGGACTGAACGGCTCCAATCCGGCGATTTCACCGTCCAAATCACTATCGTCGCAACTGAGGAAGAAGTCGGGGTTGATGAATTCCGATGAAATCTCAGAGATTTCGTCGGGCCAATCGTCCAGTAACTCCAGTTTTAATATTTTGTTTAAAACCACTTAAAAATATTTTTGTTTTTAATCTGGAAAAAGAAAAAGGGAAAATTAATATTAGAAAAAAAAAAAAAAAGTCGACGACGAAATGTTGACCTCGGATCGATAAAACGCGGGAAGAAAAAGTGAAAGGCGGAGTACGGTGTCTCGCCCTACTTTTCACGCCGACCGCAGCGCAACGAGCGCGGCATTCGGAGATGGGCGGATCACCGTACAAGGCAAACGCCTACTCAAGCATATTTCACTTAAATTCAAACAATTTCCAACAACAAACTTGTAGTAAGATACTTGCAATCATTATATAAGCTAAATAACAACTGGTTTTACTCAATAAATGCATTTTTAAGGTTGAAAATACTAGGAAAATCGATTTCGCCGGTTGCGCGCGTGGATTTTTAAATGGTCGGCGTGGCTAAAGCATGGCCGGTCTTTACGAGTAAATTGATATCGGTTTTAAAAATAGTGCGAATGTATGTTAAAATATTTTTAAAATGTACTTACAGTTAATAATTCGTCGACTTTCGTCCACCGAATGCTGAAATTTCTCTCTGAAACGAGTCGCTAGTAAAACACGACCGAACACCACCGCACTACGACAGTGTTATAAAGCAGACAACGCAACCGGCCGAGGCGAACGACCAGTGACGTCACTATCAAATATCAATCCGCGCCGACCTTGAAAGCGAGTAATTCAGTTAACGAAATGAGATACGATAAAGTGTTTATCGTACAATTTCATTTTCTAACGTTGTTTCGATTGATTTAATCGATATTTTTCTTTGTCAATTGCGTTTTTTAAAGGGTTTTCGTGGGGTTGAATGGGACTATTTTATGCGGTTATTAGGGGTTAATGGTTCGAGTTATGCGGTTTTTGGCGGGAATTATTTTTTGTTCTGTTTTAGGGGTGTTATTTAGGGATTATCGATTTGACAATTTAAGATTAGTTGTGATTTGGGTCGTTTGGGGTTAATCTCACATCCGGGATTAAAAATTCCATTGATTTGGAGTTTTTAATTATTTTTTTTTTAATATCGGACTTGCCCAGACATGTTTTGGTGGGATTTTAATTTTTTTTTTATTGAATATTTTATATTTTCATTATTTTTTATTCTATGAAATTACTTATTCACAGAAACATCCTCAGAGTTAAAAACTATGAATCACACGAAGAGAATCGATATTAAATGACCACGTGCTTCTTTCAACACATGTTGCAACTGTAAGTTTTAAAAATTAAAAAAAATATTTGATATTTGTTGTTCTAATCTTTAATCATCTTTGAAAAATTCGTAGAAAAATCAACAAAAATCTTAACAAAGGTGTGTCCCACTCCCGCTATCGAAAAAAAAATAATTTTAAGACAAAGTCGATTTTTTTACGTAATAAAAATATTAAATTTCGCTATTACGTAATTTTTAAAAAAAATTATAAAAAAAGATTATAATTAAAAAAAGGACACAACCCACGTAGTACATTGAATGAAGAGGGGATTTAAAAGGCCTTGGAATGCGGCTGGGACCCCATAGCGTGTAAACCCAAACATTCGTGTATTGTCCCCTTTTTGTCCTTTTATTCATTGATAAAATGTAACGGAATGTTGATTATTCCAACATTTTTTTGGCGGGAAAAGTTGGTTTTGAGTTGATTCATTTTCTACGAAATTTACGCCTTAAAAATAGTATCGAGTTTAACCATTTGTCATGGTTTGTTAGGGGTAATTACTGGGGGTGTTAAAATATAGGGGAATGTCAATTCGACTTTGATCTTTCAATTGGGGCAATTGATCCCTGTGGGGGGGCATTTGAATTGCAATTTTTAGCATTGAATTTGCATAGTAAAATGTAATTTCTACAAGTTTAGGGACTTTCCAAGGGTTGTAAAGGGGAGATAAGGATTTAAGGTGGGGTTAAATAACCCTCGTTTTATTATTTTAGGGGTGTGTGTGTGTGTATAAGGATTTTTAAAGAAGGGGTTATTAAATGAATTTTTATATTTTTTTTAGTTGTGTAAGCGACAAACTCAATCGCCACCTGCGACGTCTCCCACCTGGCGCCTATGGAAGGCCGCATCACGTCTCCTCCCGTCGTGCATCGCGAGTCGTGGGAACCCGATCACACTTTTCCCGCCAAAATGGGTAAATGGACGGATGAGAAGAAAAGATTGGCAATGATCCAATGACATGAGCCGTACGGTTGAATTAATGTAAATCCGTTTTAGAGTTGAGATGAGTCATCGATTGTCATTTAAGTTAAGGAATTTTAGCGAGAAATTTTTTATGTTTTTACGTCATCGCATAATGTCTTTAGTGGTTACTTAGTTGTAGGAATGGGTGAATTGGAATTTTTAATAGGAATGGGTTATGTAATGGGGTGATGAGTTAAGATGTGATTAAACTGCGATTTTTTTTTTATTTAAATTTATTTTGGGTTTTTTTTTAAATTTTTATTTTAAATTTTGGGATTTTTTGGTGATTG
>JAQFZU010001666.1:0-12216 GCA_034696185.1 Henia vesuviana | reverse complement strand
ATTTTTTTTGCGAAAAAAAAGTTTGCAGCCGCGGAGGGATCAAATCTTTTTCAAGATGGCGGTTCTGCGCATGCGCATTTTATTAAAAATATTTAAAAAACCCTTATAACTATTAAACGATGATAGACCGATGAATTTTAACCACAGCAATCGATTTATTATTTAAAAATAGAGATACGCAGGTGTTTGGATTCTTTCTAAACTGTTTATTTCGCATCTTTTGAGAACTTTTCTGTAACTCGAATTAGGGACTTAGAATTTTTTTTAAGTCCATGATCATGCGCAATAAGATTAATTTTAGTATCAACCAAATAACGATGGGTGGAATCGTGTAGAATTACTCATTTTTCATTGGTCGTTTATATGTTTGCGTTTTATATCTTTGTATTCGTTACCTCGTAGCTTAATTCACCACTTTAAAGTAGTTTGTCCGTCGAAAATTCTAAATTTAAGGCAAGTTATTATTTTCTAATATGTTATTACTTTCATTTCATTTATTATTAGATTTTTGTATTTTAAATTGTTTATCCCGTAGTCTTATAAATTAAACTAAATTTCATAGTTTTAATGAAAGCGTTTAAAATATGAATTTACTTTTAAATTTTAATTTATTAGTTTCTGAGTTAACATTTTTTAAATTTTTGGTTTAGTTTATGGCTTTGGTGTAATCCAGACTATCAACAGGTAAATTATACATCTATTTTAACTTATCTTAAATTGATTTATTAATACTTTTTTTTTCAGATTTAAGTGCGATCACTAAAAACGGCGTTCCATACACCAGCACCAAGAAAAAAGTGGCTAAAACTTTACAGTTAAAAATTAAGTTTGATTATTTTGCAGATTTAAAGATAATTTAAGTTTAAAACTAAAAATAATTTCGTAAATATTATCAAGTTCAGATTTGAGATCTTGTAAAAAAAAAGTACTTTAAATTTTTATTCAATAAAATAAAAAAAACTAAGTTATAATATAAAGTAGAATTTTATTTAACATTTACTTGTGTACAAATATAATAAAAAGAGAAGAGAAAAACTAATTTTTTGAAGATAAGCAAACCCACGGGTAAGGGTTCCACACTGGCGGCGCAGTGTACCATACGCCGAGGTACGGGTACACTCGACTAACCGTACCCGGCGCCGCTCGAGCCTGTCACGGGACAATAAATCCACTTCTTTGATGTTCAATAAAATCTATACGAAAATAAATTTATTTAAAATATAATTAAACAGAAATACCTTAGAAGTTTTCTAAATATATTAATCAAGCAATAAAATTAATATTTTTTAAAAATTCAAAGTATCTCGTAAAAAGAAATTAAAAGTGTTAAAACTGTTAAGCAAAATAAAAAAAATATTAAAAGGTAGTATTAAGTACGTAAAAAAGTAAAACAACTATAAAACTAACCGGATTATTAATTGTGTGGCTGGTTTTAACACGTCTGGTCGCGCTAAAGCTTTAAACGAAATTCCGAATAAAACAATTCTCGATATCTAAATTTTTTAGTAATTTTTACATAAAGCAATTACAATAAATAATTAAACACTGACATCTGCCGTTAATATAATTTAATTACAAAATAAAAATCGTCATCGTTTTCGTCATCGACTCATTGAACTTACCACAATTAAATTTAAACAATAACATTAATATCGTAATAACAAAATTGCATAAAAATATTTTTTACAATAGTTTTAAATAAAAAGACTACTTGATAAATGCAATAAGATGATTCCCTTTACTTTAATTTTTTTATCTTTGAATTGTGAACTCGATGTTGATCCAAATTAAATTTGATATTGTTTCGTACATTTTGAGTCGCAATGTTCGAAAGGCTGCCAACGCCAAACTACAAGACTTGGAGGTCTGAAATTTAGACTGGACATAGTGCCAGGGGTGCACTAAATGTGTGCAAAATTTTATTAAAATCTGTGCTTTGAATTTCGAGAAATTCAAGTTTGAAATTGAGCGATTAATTGCGGAATTTAACAAATGTACAAATTTTGTCGACTAAATTACTGTTAACTAAATTCTTGTCGACTAAATTCTTGTAGATCAAATTCTATTTTTATGTCGACCAAATTCCTTGTTGAAAATTTAAAATTTTGTCAACTAAATTCTTGTCAACTGAATTCCTGCAAACTAAATTACTGTCTATTAAATTCTTGTCGACCAAATTTCGTCGACAAATTTCCTGTCAACTAAATAACTGTCGACTAGATTCCATGCTTTTCGCTAGCGGTCAGTCTTATGTTCTCAGTCACTACAAACTGGGCTCATATATCTCCTAGCTGACTTAACAAGTAAGGTAGTTTAGGACGTGATTGACTGGTTGTGAAACCTGATAAAATTATGCTGGCGACTTCTGTCGCTCAGGCCCATAAATGCCCTTTAACCTGGTGGCCCAAAACAAAATAATTTGCCTGATTAAAATTATAATTTTATTGGCTAAGCTAAAAGATCATAAAAAAGTTCATGACATTAACCAGAAAGGGTGACCAGCACAAATTTAATTTGCTGCTGGAATGCACTGTAGAGAAAAGGCCTGAAACTAGGCTAATGCTATAATTGAGTTGTCCTGTTGGCGACTTTGTAATCGCCTGCAGGCTCTCAAATCACAACATAGTGTTAAAAAAATTTTTGCATATGAAATTATCAATTCTGAAATGATAAAAAGCTGATAAAACTAACAAGTTAGTCTGTAATCAACTTTAAAACGTAGAACAGCACGCAATAGTGATTCATTCAATTTTGAAATTAAGTTTTTTTGCCAAATCACAAATAAAAAATTGTGATCTATTGTCACTGTAAGAGGCTACAGATCCCCACAAGACATGACCATCACGACCCAATGGGGCGTGTTTGCCACCCCTTCTAGTACAGAAAGATTAAGGGAGTAGATACAAGGAGTTAGCATCCAACCATCATAGACATCGAATGCAGAAAGCCGACATGAGTAGTGTGTGGCGATCGTGGGTGGAGTGACCTGGGGGTTTAAAGAAATTCGTCTCATAGCCATTAAAGTGTTAGTTAATATGGCTTTGCGTCTGGGGTAACCAAACTTAGGTGCAAGGTCGGCAAACCCATCAGTGTCAAGGACGGGGCAATGGTATGAAGGCTCGGCCGACCTCTAATAAAGGTCCCATACTACAAAACTATGCGTCCGCATCCAAATCATCAAATGTCCTGCCTGGCAGCGCCGTGGTCTGGAGAAGCGGACCCAAACCGCGTGCCATGCAGCTGGTCACAAAATTAATTAATTCTTCACGATCAAAAATGTTTAATAACAAGTTGAGAAAAGAAACAGAAAAATAGTATTATTTGTTTATACCAATCAAAATCAAAATGCTAAATGCAGAAAAAAAATAGCATCCAATATTTAGCAAAGTAAGATGAAATATACCGTTTCCCAGCAAAATCACAACCTAAAAACTTTTTAAAAAGAAAACAAACGGCAATTTTTTTACATTGCCTCGCAGCTCGCAGATAATGTCAGCTGATGTGGCTACAAACAATTAGTCTAGACATTGTATGCTCACAAATATTCGAGTTTAAAAAAAGTTAGTTGTGTTATGCTTAACTATTTTTTATAAGCCTTAAATTTTTCAATACTTGTTATTAGATTGATTTTTACATTTACGTATCATACTTTGAATTACGAAATAACGTGAAAAAGATTGTAAAAGTAAACGTAACAGCAGCAACGAGCAGCAGTGAGCAATTTAAAATCATCATTTGCTGGTAACATGTATTAGCTACTTTTCTTATAGCTCTATGATCTGTATCTGTATTGGCATTAAATCTGAAACTGTTACCGAAAAACTAATCGTAGATATTTAAAAATCTGATAAATGATTTATATTGTTTACAAGAAAAAAGATTTATCTCCATAGTATAATCATTATATTGGTGTAACAACATTTTTCAATTTAAACATTCAAGGAATGCAATGCTAACATAACATTTTATTATATTTCAAAGTGATTTACTTTTACAAAATATAATATAGATCATAATATAATATAATCACTTAATTTATTTTCAAATAAAAAATTATGACTTTAATTTCTTTCATTAATCTGCTGTCCACATATTAAAGTCAATTAACTTTGTTTGAGCAAAACAACTAAAACTGCGTGACCATCAATTCCCATAAAAACATCAGCTTCAATATTCGCTGTCGTTTCATCTTGATCATCCATTTGTTTAATATTTCTGCCAAGCGTTTCTCTGTAAGTTGTGTTCATCGCGAAAGTGGAGCCATCTACATCTTCAAATCGAGAGTAAAGATTTTTCGACGCCTCGTCGGATCCTAACTTTACATTAACACAGTTACGTCCGCTGTACGGCACTTTCCAATAAACTTGTAAACATCTTCCGATATCCTCCGATTCGAAAGTTATTATACCCGATGTACCCGAAGCCCAAAACACGGTTTTGTGTGCGCCTATGAAACCTGTCGACTTTGGCGGAACTTTCAGCGGCAGTTTCCCCACTTTGCCTTCGTTTAAGTAGCATATAGGATTATTCCACGTATAATCGGTGTCGTTGGCTATAGCGATGCTGCATCTCCGAATCCACGAAAGTATCTGGAGTTGTCGAGCAGCAAAAAAAGCGGCGTTCTCCACTCCTTCAATTACCGCTCCACTTTCCACAACCGCCGACATGTTAAACACGTACGAAAGACCTTGATAAGCGAAGGAAATTGCAACTACGCAACTACCAATTGAAGTCGGCGGAAGTGAGTCAGGCACTGAACCAGATAAATATCTAATTTACGGTCCAATTCAAATTATAAAAACCATTTTTATTTGAAAAATAAGTGTGATTATACATTATTCGGATGAATTTTCATAAAAACATCATTAAGATACTTGAATCGTACAATATTTAAAAAAATATTTTTTTGTAAAATAAATTATCGTCAATTTTAAAATTACTTTTACCATATGAAATTATCAATTCTGACATGATAAAAAGCAGATAAAACTTAGTCTGTAAACAACTTAAAACTGTAAAACGGCGCATGATAGTGAGTCATTCGATTTTAAAATTATTAATTTTTTTTTTGCCAAAAAACGAATAAAAAAATTATTTCTTCACTCTCGGAAAAGTTTAATAACGAGAACACATCGTCCAATATTACTCATCATCACTTCGGCATTAATATTACAAGCCAAACGGAAAGTTCGTGTCGTTTCACGGGCACGAATTAAATTTCCATGACGACCTCGATACATATCATTAAAAAGGGTTTCGCACGCACCCCGTTCACCACAACTAACGTTCACCCACGAGTCGTAAATATTCGAACTTTGAGGCACTGACCACATCACTTGTAACTGTAGACCCGATACCGCTTCTAACTCGTACGTTAACACTCCCACACTTCCACTGACGGCGTATTGCAATTTGTGCGCACCGATTAAACCCGTGGCTCCGTTTTCAACAATGAGCGGTGCGGCGGTCTTGACAGCACCCGATGTGATGTGTAATTGCGGGCAAACCAATCGAGAACCACTTCCATTGGCTATGGCTATGGCGCAGCACCGCGATCCTGGCAAAGTCAGTAACAATTGGGACGCCAGGTGTGCAGCGTTTGTAACACCTGGTACTACGGAACCAAACGCGTTGTCATCGTTTGTGTTCACTCTCAAGTACGTTCGCCTGAAACTGGGCTGACGACTCAAAGCCTCTTTCAACTTGTGCATAGTTGGCGGCAAAGTAACGAAGGGGAGTTGGCAAATCGCGTTGTCGACTCAACTGCGATTTCTGAACCTTTTTAGATAGTAAAATTATCGATGCCGGTATCAAGGAGTTGCCATGGTGACAAGGTTGGAAAGACTCATTTGTACGGGGATTGCGAATGAAGCAAGAGGAAATACGATTTGATTCAAGGTTGACTTAAATGTGTCATCGTTAACAAATATGATCATTAAAGTTTTGAGATCTTATTAATATGGATTAGGTAAAGGGTCTGATTCAGCTCTTTATCCGTCAGATGTATCTGCATATATCATATTTATCTGTCAATTGACAGCCTTATTTAGCTTAGCTACCTTCCATATGGCGGAAACGATTAACATAAAGCGATTTTAAATACACGTTTTTTTGTTATTGTATTTTTATGGTTTAACAAAAGAAGGAAAAGTTTTTTTTATAACTTCCATTCATCTTTTATTAAATCTAAAAAAAGCTATTTTTACAATTATATCACAAATCATTTTACAAACATCAAGAATTGTAAGTGCATTTTTAAAGAAATTTTTTTTCATCAATTTGAAAATCTTTTTAAAAATTATTTTGATATGATTTACTATTGAATTGCTCAATGTCTGGAAATACGGTTAAAGTGTTCAAATGATACGACAACTACGTATTTGTTATCAAAAGGATACGAACAAGTGGTTTTGTGATAACATTTTTGTTCGCTTTAAACAGAATTTTTAGCAAACACTTGTTTTAATTTATGTAATACTTAATACTAGAATAAAATACATATCAATTAATCTAAACATAATGGCTATTTCCTGCAGATAAAAAATTACATAAAATTGTAGACAAATAATATCTATAAAAAATTTGCTACAAAAATAAAAATACAAATAAAAAGTTAATTGATTTTATGCAATGTCTTCTGTTAACAAGACTAATGTTGGAGCTTTGTCCTCTTCCGTTAATAATGGGTTTGTGTATACAGGTGTGATGAGTTTGTTTATTTTCTAAAAATAGAATAATTATAATTACTCATTAAAAAAACCCACTAATTCCACTGACCTCTGTAAAAGTCCCAGATGTCGTATATAATTTGATAATTGTATACAAAGGAATGCATATCATGGACGTTAGAGCTAAGCACCAACCAAATCCATCTGCCCATGAAGGATAAATGTATGTTTTATTGTAAGTCAATGTATGGAAATTGAGCAAAGAAAACATAAATATGCCCTAAAATCAATATTAATTAACTTAAACAAAGATGAAGTTTAATATAAAAACTTACAGCACAAATCAATGGTGTAATGAATTTCCAACAAATTTTCATCCATGGATTTATTCGAAATTTTAGCATTTTTTCAATATCATCATAAAACCTGTCGGCACCTTAATACATATAAGCAGTTGAAGAAATACTCATTTGAATATATATTACTCATTTTGTTATACCATAAATCCATCCGATGCAAATACTTTCGAAAAAGCAAAACCACAATAAAGTCACTCCACTCGCAGAATAATAATCGAATATTTGAAACAAATACATTCCACCATCCATTACCAATGGAATTCCCAATAAGAAAGTAACAAAAGACAATCCTGCGATAAACCATTCTCTTCGGTAACCTTTTCTTAATACATGTGGAAATAAGTCTACGACTGATGTTACGAGACCTTCCATTTGTACAAACTATTTTTAAAATAAAAAAAGTGAAAATTCAAAATAAAAAGCATTTAAAAAATACCTGACTGTCCAAGCCCATAAATATAATCATGAGGAAAAACAGAACAGCCCATAATGGTGCCAAAGGTAACTGAGTTACTGCTTTTGGATAAGCAATAAATACTAAACCAGGACCTGTAACATACACATAAAGTGTATAAAAACTTTAATTTAATAAGATGCCTATAATCATATTACCTGGAGCAGCAACTTGATTAATTGGAACATTTTGTTGTTTAGCCATAAATCCTAAAACGGAAAAAATGGCAAAACCTGAATAAAAACTAGTTCCACTGTTCACTGCTGCCAAACAAAAAACATCCCTTGAAAACAAACAATAAATAAAAGACTTAAAATTTACTAAACAGCTAAGATTTACCTGTAACAATTGTTATTAAAAGTATTATAACTTCCTAAAGCAGTCATTCCTCCCAAGGCAACTGCGTAAGAAAAGAATATTTGAGTACCTGCATCTATCCATACCTAAAATATAAACAATTTATACATAAATTCGAATGACATGGAAAAAATTCTACCTGAGAATCTAATAAACGAGTAAAATCAGGTTTTAAGTAATACACAATTCCTTCGGATGCACCATCTAAAGTTACACCTCGAATCAGCAATGCAGTAATCATCAAGTAAGGGAAAGTTGTGGTAAAATAAACAACCTTGTAATACAAATTCTTCTTCAATAAATTTTCAAAAACCAAATAAAAACAATTTCAACAAACTTTTCCAGTCGATTTAATTCCTTTCCATATACAGAAATAACAACCAACCCAAACAGCCAACAATGTTCCAAATAATTCCCATCTCACACCACCTAAATCGTCTACTCCATCCGTTATCTTTAAAATTTTACGTCTGTGAAAACAAATAATATTCATTTTTATTATTATTTTTAAATTACTTTTGATCTTACTCCCAGAATTCAACCACGGGATCGACACCTGTCTCGTTTTGCGAGTGTTGCAGATTAAACTCGACGCAACTATCTGAAAATTAATTGTCAATCTAAATAATTAAACAACAAATTGATTACTCAATACTCGTATTCCATGGATTTGTGCAAGTCGTCCAAGGCAGTTCGGAAGTCATAGAATAAATAAGATAAAGCAAAGCCCATGCTAATATTACGATATAGTAAATATTAAGTAAAAAGGCTATAACAATAGTGCCATAGCCAATTCCTATATTAAAAATAATGTAAATAAAAAAAAAATTAATTTTTATTCACTTTTCGCACCTTTGAAAATGGGACAAATATTCCACGCATTGATTCCTCCTTGTGCCATGTATTGGCCCAAAGCCACTTCGAGAAAGAACACGGGTATTCCGCCAGCGAAAAGAAATATGAGATATGGTATAAAAAATGCTCCTAATAACAAATAAAGACAGTAATGGATTTTTGTAAATAGAAAAGGAAGCAATTTTTCTAATTGATAAAGTGATTGAAATTGATTAAAAGAAATGAATGTTTCCTGCATCAAGAAAATGTAACTTGTTTAATTCGAATTCAAGACTTTGTCAAGCTCACTTATCTCGACTTACTTCAAAGTTCACTTATTTACCTCCACCATTTTTGTAGCATAAATATGGAAACCTCCAAACATTTCCAAGACCAACTGAAAAGCCAATAACGGATAAGATGAATTCGGCTTGCCTGGCCCATGTTTCTCGAGGTCGATAGTTGCTATTTACTGATTTAATCGTTGTACCATTCGATAAAATCGTTTTCTCTTCTTCCATGCCGCTTTATTGTTAGTCGATTGCCAATCAATGTAACTAGTTTCTTATCAAGTCTGAAAGTTAAAAAACAAGAAATTTCAGTGCATTAAAAACTGGATAATTGTGGAAAATTTATCAAAAGAAATATGTCATAGGTATAATTACCACAAGCTTGAAAAGAAAGTACAAATATATAAACTTGAAAATGAATTTCTTCAGCGCAAAACGATTACGGCTGCTCGCTTCTTCGTGTTTGATTTGAAGGATTTATTGATGTGAGCAATCATTGGCTGAATTTTAACTAATCTTCTCCCTAAAGTTACGCAAACAGTAGATTAATTTAACCTTATATAAATGATAAAACTTATAAAAATTTAAATCTTTGATCTTGGTTTGTTTACCAACTTTATCGTAAAATAAATAGCTCCTAATTACTTTCTAACGAGTTTGATTAAATATTCTCACACCTAATGAATTCTTTAGCTTCATCGCTGCAATCTGGAAATATTAACATTTTAATAGAACTAAATCCATATAGTTAAAATATTAATTTATTTACCTTTCACTATTTGACCAGATTTAAATCCGATATTTCTTGATACAACTTTTCTTGGTTTTACCAATTATTTGATGGTTTTGTTCTTACGAACAGATTCAGCTCGGTTTTTCTTGTAGGGTAAAAAGAAGTGTGAAGAAAAATAGGATACAGTTCTATTTATAAAAAATAAATAAACCGAATTTCAAATTTACTTTCCACTGTTAAAAAAAATATTTAAAGTGTTCAAATTGATCACGAAACTTAATAATTACTTACGAAAATTGAAAACTAAATCTGTTGCTGCTGAAAATAAATTATATAAATGAAAACATTTTAAGAAAAATTTTACATATATTGCATTAAATATCGTATCTTAACTGTGGTTTAAATAATAATGGTACTAAATCTCTTACGACAGTGGAAAGTCCAAAATATAGTCTTTTTTAGTGTATGCACTTAAGACTTGGTTTGGGTTGAGCGGGGTTGAAGAATAAATTATAAATAGACTAAAAAAGAAGCCGATTGATAAATGAAACAGCTGAAAAGCCTTAAAATACTGCTACAGTTTTCTAAGAAATATAAAAAAAATGCAAACATTTTACTGTTATTTGAATTTTTAATACGAAATACTTAGGTTTTACAATACGTCTAAACTGAAAAATTTACATTAATTACATGTATAGATTTTACACAATTATACAACTTGAAGCACATACATCAATCAAAATCCAAGTCCCATAACTCCCTTGGATATGAAATAAAAATATTTTTTAAAGTTTTTAAAACAAAAAAAAATCTCTATTATTTACATTCAAAAAGTCTAAATAAACAAAATTAAAACCTGACTTTTTCGTCACAAACAAACGATGTTTTCTACACTTTCAAAGATAAAAATAAAAAATTTCTTTTTTTTAAATTGTGTTTTAAAGACTAGTTTTTTCACACATCATTTCTCCTTAAATAAAATATAAAATTTCCATTTAAATCAATGTCAAAATTAGGAGTTTGAGCTGAGATTTTGTATTAAATGTGTGCTCTAAATTATCAGCTTGTTTATTATAATATTTGGTATTTGACTATCAACTGCGTCAAAAACTCATTCCATTATAAAAAAAAATTGATAAATAATAAATTATTGTCGTTGCAACTCTTCGAAATGATTATTAACAAAATCCGTTTCCAGGTTATTCATTAATATTAAAAAAATTAAAACTCGTCAAATATTTCAACATTTAAAATAAAAATTAAAGAAAATGGCATTTGTAATTCTTTTGGCATTACTATTAATAATCCTAAAATAAAATCAATTTCTCTTAATCGATATGAAAACAAATCGAAAAATCGCTTTATTTATTTATTTTTTCAAATCTAAATTATAATATTAATAATAAATGTGAATTGCAAAATAAAATCCACACCCTCATTCTTTTCTCCGAATACACGAGTTATCGTTCTTATAATACAAAGACTATATTACAGTCGGAAAAATGGCTTTGTACAAATATGGTAGTGGCAATAAATTTTTCTAATTAGACAAAAACAGAGTGCGCAAAAATTCTTTGTTATTCTTTTTTTAATTAAAATTAAAAATTAATATCCTACTTGGAAAAATCCCAGATTCAGCGCTTTTAAAGTGTTCAAAAATTGAATCAAGTGCGAAACAAAGAAAGGATCACTTTTACTAAGCGCCTTTAGATTAATAAATAAAAAGTGGATGAAAAAGAACTCAATTCTTAAACATTTGTTTTTAAAAAAAAGAAATATAAAGTGGATGGCACTCATTTTTATCTCTTTTGAGCCAAAGATCACACATTTTCATTTTCGAAAATAAATGTCTACATAATAGAGCAAGAAATATATTATTGCACTAATGCAAATCCATCGTTTATTTAAGATGACTAACAACATTTTGAGACTAGAAAAAATGAAAGAGTCGATGATCGACTCGAATCAAAAGAATATCAGGGGCATTGATTAGTTTCAAATTCCCTTCGATGAAGCTGCCTATCGAGACTTCAGGTTTGGACAATCCACAGACTGACCTCAGTCACGACGGAATGAGCAAATGCCTTCCAAATCACACGTCAGTACTGTCGGCAGAATTTTGTTTTGTGGTGCTTTTAGGAGTTCCTTTATTCCGCTTGCTGAACAGTCCACCCAAAAAACTTTGATGGTGTCCACTGGGTTTGGCCTGCGCGTGTTTTGCTCCTTGCTGAGGAGATGATTCTCTGCTCACTGTACTAGCAGCTGACGATTGAAAAGAAATGGACTAAAATAATAATAAGTTTCAATTATTTTCTTTTGTATAAAAAATTAAAATAAGAAATTATTTACCATTCCGCTGTCTAGTGAACCAGCGCTCCCTCTTCGTTGTGGTTTATCGGTTGCTGTTATAGAAAAAATTTTATATTTAGATGTTTGAAAATGTTAAAAGCGAGTAAATAAAATTACATTGTTCGTGGATGTCCAAAAGAGAATTGGAGAGTGCAGATCGCTTGAGTCCGCA
>JAQFZU010001665.1:0-12225 GCA_034696185.1 Henia vesuviana | reverse complement strand
GGTCCTTGAGGTCCTTGGGCATTGAATGTTGGTCCAACCGGTCCTTCGGCATTGAAAGTTGGTCCTACAGGTCCTTCGGCATTGAATGTTGGTCCAACGGGTCCAGAGGCACTGAATGTTGGTCCAACGGGTCCAGAGGCACTAAATGTTGGCCCGACTGGCCCTTGTGCATTGAATGTTGGTCCTACAGGTCCTTTTGCATTGAATGTTGGTCCTACTGGTCCTTGGGCATTGAATGTTGGTCCTACAGGTCCTTCAGCATTAAAAGTTGGTCCTACTGGTCCCTCTGCATTGAATGTGGGTCCTACTGGTCCTGATGCACTGAATGTTGGTCCTACTGGTCCCTCTGCATTGAATGTGGGTCCTACTGGTCCTGATGCACTGAATGATGGCCCTACAGGACCCTGTGCATTAACTGTTGGTCCAACTGGTCCTGTGGCTTCATAGGTAGGTCCTACCGGTCCTTGTGCACTAAAAGTGGGGCCTTGTGGACTTTGAGCATTGAATGTTGGTCCCCTAGGACCCGAAGCTGAATGTGATGGTCCTCGAGGGCCAGAAGCAGAATAGGAAGGTCCACCTGGGCCAGAAGAAGATCCATAGTAAGAGCCTTGAGAAGAGAAATGGGAGCCTTTAGAGCCTTGCGAGGAAAAACTTGGACCTGTAGGTCCTTTAGCATTAAAAGATGGTCCTCTAGGTCCTTGACCAGTAAAGGTTGGACCTGTTGGACCATGAGCAGAGAAAGTTGGGCCTTGAGGTCCTTGAGCAGAGAAAGTTGGGCCTTGAGGTCCTTGAGCAGAGAAAGATGGGCCACGAGGTCCTTGAGCAGAGAAAGATGGGCCACGAGAGCCGTGAGAAGACCAGGAGGAGCCAGAAGTACCTTGCCATTTTCCACCACCCCATTTTCCAGTTTCTTTGCCAATTTCGCTGTTAAGTGAGTAATAATTGGCTGATTCCGAGCAGGCAACATTGTACCACCAATCACACGTGAAATACTTTTGATGAAATATCGTTCCATTGGGACAGAGAAGACTGTCTTGTTTGCCACCTTCAGAACAAGTGTGGAAAACCTAAAAAATAAAATGCAATGTAAAATCTACAAGGTTTGTAGTTTGCAAAGTTTTACCTGACAATTGGCTTCTACATCAGCATACATTCCTGGCCACTGTTGTTGATTGCATCGGAAGCGAGTTGCTGGGACGATCGAATATGTGGGATAATCTCTCCCTGCTGTTCCAGGAATTGCACCTTCACCAGAACCTTCTTGCTGCCATTGTCCACTGTTCCAGCTTCCATCATTGCCACTGGGATTCCATTTTCCAACGTTACCATCTGGTCTCCATTTTCCATCATTACCACTGTGGCTCCATTGACCTCTCTGAGATCCTCCTTTAGCCCAACTTCCTCCCTTTTGTGAACTCCATGTATTTGCACCTGAATTTCCACTTCCTCCATAACTAGGTCCAGATGATCCGGGATAACCTGAAGATCCAAGTTTTGTTTTAAAATAGCCTGGAGATCCAGTATAGCCTGATGATCCAAGGTCTGTGTTAGCATATCCAGGAGATCCTGGATCAATATTAGCATATCCAGGAGATCCTGGATCAACATTAGCATAGCCTGGAAAGCCGAGATCAGTTATAGCATAGCCTGGAGAACCAGAATTAGTAACAGCATATCCAGGAGATCCTGGATCAACATTAGCATAGCCTGGAAAGCCAAGATCAGTTATAGCATAGCCTGGAGAACCAGAATTAGTAACAGCATATCCAGGAGATCCTGGATCAATATTAGCATAGCCAGGAATTCCAAGATCAGTAATAGCATAGTCAGAATTCCCAGATTGAATGATAGTTTTTTCAGGCAGAAGTCCAGGTTTGGTCCATGCCGTACCTGATGAAGCACCTGGGGCTCCGGCCTGTCCATAAACTTGTTGATGGACTGATGGCAGTGAAGGTTCATCTAACTCGTCCACACCATAAGATTGAGAGCGTTTTACCTTTAAAAAATTTAATGCGATTAGTACATTGAACTAGTCCAAATATTGACATGAAAATTACCTTAGGAGCTGCCAAACAACTAGTAATCACGGCTGTATGAAATGAAAAACTTGTTAATTTGATTGATACTTTTTTTTAATTAAATTTTTTTTAAAAAGTTCATATACCTAAAACGAAGATTACCACCAACATTTTCATCGTGACTTTATTCGTTAGAAAAACTCGATTAAACCTAAAAATAAAAAATAAATTTACTATATAAATAACATTGGCTTCTCTGCATTACAAGTTGTGCTACAAATGAAAATTGAAATTGAGATTTTTAAAAAATATTATATAAGTTAATAAAAGTTACTAATACATTAAATTTAAGTTTTTATAATATTTATATAATTCTTGAAAAATTTGCTTTTACTATTTTTTCTTAGGTCACAATTGAGATGTGGAATAAAAGCGAAAAGAAAACATTTGTTTCTTACCTTAACTGTTCGCCTTATCCAGACAGAAGATGCGTCTGTAGTGAAGTCGCGTAGGATTCCTTGTCCTTATATACAGGAACTTATCGTGACCAATGAGGTAAGTGTTTCCCTTTTAATTTTTTTTTTTTATTATCGCTCTGACGCCACTATTTGTGAGTGTGCACAGTAGGCGGCGACTTGAGGGCCTTGGGCGGATGGGTCATTAGCCGTAACTAGAGAAGATGATGCAAAGTGTAGAAAAGACAAATTTTGTTGAAAATTTTAGAAAATTTTAGAAAATTATTTTTAAGTTAGAAAATGATATTTAAAAAAAACTAAAATTAAAATTAAAAATTAAAAAAAATTTTTTTAATTAAAAAAAATTATTTTAAAATTTTTTTTTTATTTTATTTAATTTATTGTAAATTAATTTTAATTTAATCATAAACAATTGATTATTTTGATATAATTTTATTTTAAAATTTTTACTTCACGTAATGGGTCATGACCGAGTTTTATCATCGGATGAAAGGGTATATTTCGGCCATTTTTCCTTGTCCAGTTAGTTCGCCCAATATTTATTTGTGCCAATAAGCAGCTATTGACCCCACCCTTGCACTGACAAATGACAAGTGGATTAATTTATTGCCGCTTTTTATACAGGACCAAAGAAAGCCAAAAAATGCAAATTTCGATTCCCAAAAAAAAAATTCAATTGATGACGTCATCCACCCAACACTCCATTGTATAAAATGACTTATATTTTACCTCGGTGGGGTTGCTTATAATAGTTGAAATCAGTGAAATTTCACTCGAGGTCATCATTTCCATTGTGTTTTGACCCTTCTGGAAATCGAAAGTACAAAATTAGGTTTGAATTGATATTTATTTGAACTCATCTGCATAAAAAAAGGTCATCAAAGGGTTACCAATGACAAAAGAAAATATAAAAAAAAAATAATTCAAGGTTGAGAAAATTCCTTTTCTCACGATCTCAGGCCTTAATTTCACCTAAAGTTGACAAAGATTTTGTAAAAGTTACGCAATTTATTTAATATCAAATTTCCCCTTTAGTTTTTATAATGCCTAAAAATGGCCTTGTTAATAATTATAACTTTTAATACTTAATTATCGAGTTATTAATAGCATTTTACTTGTTATAAAAGTCATTTTAAGTTCAACGTGCGTTGTATCATTTGAGGGCATCGCGATGGTCACGCAAACACCAATTTTCATATTCGCGCTTTGCAAAAGTTAAAAATTACTAATTATATGACAAGTTAACGTCGAAATGCGAGCGGGGAAACTGATTTACGTTAACAAACGTAGGAGATGTGGGTCACGTTCAACCGACCGTGACGCACCATCACTCTCTCGCCCATGCCTTTTACGCAAGTCCCATAAAAAAAAGTAAAAATATTTCACACACCTTCGTTCGAGGAAGGCAAAAGAGGGAGAAACTTGCACGTGGTTACATCCTGGCCCATTAAAAAAAAATTTAAAACACAGAATACACATAACACGTGTTTTATGGGACAGTTAAGTAATACCGAGACTTCTCTGTGGGAAAACCTGGAATTTTTGGGAAATTTTTAAATTAAAAATTATAAAAACTCACCCATTGTGATATTAAAATAAAGCCACGCAACTCGTGCTATGGAGATTACGTGCTTTTGGGTTGCAAGACTAAAATGCAAATAAAAAAAAATTTTAATTAAAAAAAAAAAAGTTAACATGTTAAAACTTAATAATAAAATCTTAAGTAACTTTTCGGGAAGTTTTAAGATTAAAAATCATAATACAACACTTTTTGTGCTGTTAAGATAAAGTCACGCAACTCGCGCTATGGAGATTACGTGCATAAGGGTTGCAAGATAAAAATGCAAACAAATGAAAAATCTAATTTTCGAATTTAATAACATTAAAATATTAATAACTTTTATTCGCTGCTAGTTAGATTGGGAAAACCCCATAAAGCTGAACACACGGATGTAAAACATGGGTTGGAGGCGGACAAGGCCGACGACGGTGATGGGAAATTGCATTTGCTTTGCCAATTAAGGATGGTCCAATCAGATTTGCCTTTTTATCATTCTCCCACCCATTATCCAAACATAAAATACACGCAATTGTAATTTACAAAAATGAATTATTTTTTTTTCTTCAAAGCACAACTTAATGAGTTTAAAATGATTTTATTTCTATTTAATTGTGCGAATATTTTAATTTAAAAGGTATTAGTGAAATTAACAACTTGACATGGAAATACAACAAATTTTCAAAACCTTGACCCTAATCTCCTTTTTCTTTCACAATTTGGGTTAATTTCTAGGAAAATATTAGTCACTTTATTTATCGAACAGGATTAAAATTATTATGTAAATAATGTTGACATTTTTTTAAAAAAAAAATTAAAATAAAAATCAAGCGAAATATTCATATATTTAATATTATAAAATTAAAGATTGAAAATAAATAATTTGTTTGTTTAAATAAAAATAAATAAAAAAAAATTGGGTGTAACCAGAAGCAACGTCAATATATGGAAGTCGATGGTTCCTTTATAACCTTGTTGAATAAGGGCACGTGATATGAAAATAAAAATAAGTAATTTATCAAATAAAAAAAAATTTTATTTTTTAATTTAAAAATAAAATATAACAATAGCAAAAATAAGCCATTTTTATTTTTCATGGTCTAAGGGCATATAAAACCAATTAAGTGTCAAGGCAAAATCCCTATTCATGCAATGCATTAACAATAAAAAAAAATATTTAATTTTTAAAAAAACGAAAGTAGGTCTTATTCTGGGTTGGTTTATTTCCGGAATTTCTCTTCTGACCTAATAATTTTCATTAAAAAAAAATTATAACAAAATTTATAACAAAAATAATTTTATTTAAAATTTAAAAATTTTATTTAAGGACCCCAGACGAGATTCTTAGAAAACGAAGGGTTAAAGACATCGTTAAGAAAAAAATGTGGTAACAAAGAGGGTCAAGAGGCATAGTCAAGGATAAAATATGGTAGATCTTCATCACATGAGGGGAATATACAAATTCATCGAGATAAATGAAGATTGGGTGTGTCTTGATGTGAAAAAATGTCCATTTGTATTTATGTTAGGGCCAAGGCGAAATTGTGTTTATTTACGTCATTGACCCACTGCACCACCAAATATGGGGCGAGAGTTTGCACTTGTACTGATACTATGGACCACCTGGATATACTGAGAAAATGATGTATTTCGTGATAAATTAACTGATTTTTGTCTTTGAAGTTGACAAGTGATGGAGAAGCGTGGAATTGCTTTTATATTCAAACTGTTGTTTATTTACTTTCCCTTTTTGAAAGTGACTGAAATTTGAATGGAAAAGGGGTTGAGATATGATTTAAGTGCAGCAGTAGGTCGAGCAATGTTAAGAGCAATGAAATTTCAAGGTGGAAGTGGCAAATTTGAGGACAAAAGGGGCAATTGAATGTCAAGGCAATTGAAAATTCTTTAGAATTTAGAAAAAAAAATTTAGAAAAATTATTTTAAGTTTGTTATTTAAATTTTAGTGTCGCAGATAAATTAAAATTTAATTATTTGCGATTATTTTTTAAATTCTGAATTGAATTTTAACTAATGCAATTAGTATTAAATTCAATGTAAATTTGCTATATTTATACACAACCTTTGGCATAATCGTGGGAAAATGCGTATTAAATCATTGTTTATTTTCTAATTTTATATAGTTACCATGAAAATCATGTAATGCTTACTAAAGGTCAAGGATTTAGTATATAAAAATTCGTTTTGAAATTGCCACGTAATGGTTACATTAAATTGTGTAATATAAAAGAGGATATGGATTGAGATGGCAACATAAATTATTTTACTTTTTTTTTAAAAGTTAAGTACCTCACATAATCAAATCTTTTCCTCAGTTACATAATTACTAACCGATCGTGTTTAATCACGCCCATGCATTACTTTTGTAATTACCGCGATGAATTGATTGGAGTCGTGCTGTGATCAGCGCCATCTATTGGTCGATAATAATATTATTTTTATTTTTCATTCAAAAGTAATTTATTCTTGTTTATATTTAAAAAAAAAATTTACACATCATTTACTCACAAACAAACGCTCTTTATATTATAACAAATAATTAAAATATAAATTTACAAAATAATATTAATTCATAATATTAATATAATGTCAGCTCTCTTCGTGCTGCTTTTCTTCAGATTCAAAATCCTCATCAGTGTATTCTATCGATGTCTGTTGATCATCTGGATAAATTACGGTGTGTTCTTGAATTGTAGCTGATACTGATTGGTCTTGATGGTAGGGCAAAGGAGTTGAATTTGGTACTGATTTGTAGTAATCCCTTGATTTCGAACAGTCAACATTAAACCACCAATCACAAACTAAATATTGTTGATTAAATATTGTTCCATTGGGACACAGGAAACTTTCTAAAGTACCATCTTCTTGGCATATATGAATTACCTAAAATGAAAATTCAATAAATCAAATTTTCGAATTCCACCACTAGATTCCCTTACAAGTCATATTACAAAACACAAGGAAGTAAATGTAAATCACTTCCTGATTATTAATATCTCAATTAACCCAAACTAAGAAACAAATAAAAATATTTTAAAATTACCTGACAACCACTATTTTCATCCGCAAAATACCCAGTTTGAGCATTAGTGCATTTAAATCCAGTCGCAGGTATGGCCGAATAAATTGGATAATCTTTCCCAGGTAATCCAGGTATTTGATGATCGTAAGAAACAGCCAAAAAATGCTCGTTACCCCTTGCACCATTATAATACATAGTCCGTGCAGATGGCGATGCTAATGTAGCTTGATTAGCATCAGAAGCCTCACCCGTAACGATATTTCCCAATCCTTCTATAATGGACTTAACCGTAGAAGCAACTGCCTCACGATCACTCGAATACGAAGAACTCGTGGCATTACTCGTCGAATGAATGATGACGTACTATTATTTAAAAGAAAAAAATATTAAATTTCTTAAGAATAAATAATAAATACAATTACTAAAGCAAGAAAGAATACGAGGCTCGTATTTTCCTCCATTTTCTCCAACAAGTAAGGATAAAGTAGTGGCCAAAAGGCAATTAATAGTCGGCATTTAAGGCGTAGTTGTTGTTTTCAGGAGAGGAAAGAAAAGGCGAATGCGGAGCAAATGGCAGAAAAGAGAAAGAAAATGTTATTTGCAAAAAAATGCAATGCAATGGGCCGTGGACAACTGTTAACTCGTTGGTAATTGGGTCAATAGCATCAACATCAAAGAGGTGAATGCACTCGTGATTGATAAATGAATGGGAAATTAATTTTTTTTTTTTTGAATTTTTAATTTTTTTTTTGTTTTGTTTAATATCGTGGAAGTTGATTTTTTTTTTAAAGTTTTGGTTGGTAATGGAAGTTGGGATTGGAATTTATGGAATTTTGCCGATTCACAACATTGGATTTTGAGTACATTTTTTTTTTGAAAAATTTGAATTGTATATTTGAAATATATTATTTCCTTTATTTTTATTATTCAATTTTAATTGGTTGAAATTGAACTTAAATGGATTTGGTACGGAAAATATTTTTTTTTTTAATTTAAAAAATAAAATTTTTAATTTTTTGATTTTTAAAAAAATTTTTTTATGGGAGGGAAGGGGGGAGGGGGTTGTGAAATTGAAACTATTTGACTAGTTGCTAATTTAGCGTTCCTATAGCCTAATTTTATGTTCGAATACAGGTTTCAATCATTTTATTTCCGATAAAAAATATTTATACACTTTATTCAAGGAAATGGAAATATCGTTGCATTTTTTCCCCATTTTTTCCAGTGGTCTAAAATAATACTTCCGGTTTAATTAGTGGTCTAAAATTTTATACATAATTAAAAACACATCTTTATTTGACATCCCCAAATTTTAAACCCTCAAAATGAACCGGAAGTGCCATTTTTTTCTGGTCAAAAAAAAAACACCCGAAACTTGAAAATTTGCATTTAATTAAATTCAATCGATAAAAAAATGGATCAATTATCGATAAATCGATTTTCTTATGTATTTAGAGCAGATCGAAAGATTGAAATAGGAGATTTCGTAATAATCTTACCTGTATCGAGATGTTATCAGCCAATGATAAGGCTGTGAACTCTTAAAAAAATTAAATTAAATAAATAAAAAATAAATTGAAGCTCGCCTTGGTCAGGAAAACGAGCTAAAATACAAGGATTTGCGAAAATTAATACTTACGTAGGAAGAAGATGAAAAGTGAAAGTAGTAGTGAGGCCATTTCGTTTTAGCCGGACATATTTTTCCAGAGGTCAAAACGTGAGTTTCACCATCTTAAAAAATAAAAAAAAATAAAAAAGATGGACGAAAAAGTGAATGCGAACTTAAACAAAGCTCAGACACAGTCCAAAAAGCAAACGGAACACGATAACGAATCTTTTCTCTCTCGAATTCACTTATTTCTCCCACGCGCAATTAAGTTGAAAGTTAAATTAAAATTCTTTTAATATTTTATCCACCTCCATATGGCCGCCAACTCAGGGATTTTGGAAAATTATTTTTTATTTAAAAAAAATTTTTTTTTTTGGTTATGCAAAGCTTAAAAACAATGGTCAATGAATTTAATCCTTGAATAAAAAAATAATAGAATTTTTTTTTGCAAAGTGTAACTAAGAGAAAAAAAAAATTGGAGAAAGGAAGTAGGCCATCTTTAGAAAAGTGTGTTATAATGGACATATGGTCATTTGGAATAAAATTTCTAATTTTCTTTATGCTTAAAAAGAATTAAAAGTAATTTAAAACAAGTTAAATAAAAAATTAGAATTTTTTTTTTTTAACGATTCAAATTTAGTTTTTAGAAATAAAATTAATTAATTTTTCTTTAGTTTTTTTTACCTGAGTGTTGAATGTTTGAATGTTTTCTCTCCTTTGATACAAATGGGGCTACCAGGAAGGGCACAAAACCGTGCACTTTACTCTCTCGCCCGCGCGTACATAATTAATATTCGGTTGCAGCGCCCCCCTACGGAGGCCGTGAGTGGACGACAATTTAAACGAGGCGTGGTCCAGCGCTAAGAAATATGCGAACACTTTTTGTGAATTAAATTTTTTTTTTATTTATTTATCCAAGGATTTTAAAAAATAAGAAATTTCCCACTTCGAAAAGACATTTTAAAATTTTAGAAATTTTTAATAAATAAACAAATGAAAAATTTTATTTTCATAGGAAATTAAGGTCAGTAAAAATTCGAATTTCATCATGAATTAGTGAAAAAATCCGATATGGCCCAGTGACAGTCAAATGGAATTTAGGCCGACCCGTTGGGCGATCAGTTGGCGCCACCAAGGTTACTTGTGACTGCCTCTTAACTGTAGACTTTGTCTCGGATGACGATAGTGACACATTTTTGTCGGAAAAAGAATAAATCAAGGTCGACACTTTTTTATTCCATTTTTTTCTTACCAAAAACTTCCGTTTAAAGTATAAAAAATCAATTAAAATATAACTTTAGTCTTAGTAGTTATTAATTTGCTACTTAATCAGGTTCCAGTTCTCCTTGCTCTCAATAACCCATCGATATACACAACAACGAAGCAACTGTTTTAATGGTATTTTTATAACGAGAAATGCAAATGATATTCGACTTTCACTTAAAATGTAGAACAAATGTAAATTATTAAATAATCAGTTTTTTTAATATCGATAAATAATTTTTAATAAGTCGACATTGGATAGGCGGGTTTTGGAGGTGGCGGCGTTGGCATTGGATAACTGGGCATTTCGTATGCCGGTGGCGGTGGCGGTGGAAGTGGAGGAGGAGGAGAATAAGGTTTGGGCTTAGGGTAATAAAGGGTAGGAGCTGGAGGAGCCGGTGCATACGAAGGTTTTGGTTTCGGGTAGTAGGGTGCAGGGGGCGGAGGTGCATAAGAAGGTTTTGGTTTTGGGTAATAGGGGGCAGGGGGTGGCGGCGGCGGCGGTGGTGGTGGTGGTGGCATGTAATAAGTTGGGGGTGCAGGGGGAGGTGGGGGTGGTGGTGGTGGCATGTAATAAGTTGGGGGTGCAGGGGGAGGCGGTGGAGGTGGGGGTGGTAGATAATAAGGTGGAGGTGCAGGAGCTGGTGGTGGTGGAGGCAGGTAATAAGTTGGAGATGCAGGGGCTGGTGGGGATGGGGTACAGGCTGGGACCATGAAAAGTTGCGAATTAAGTTGATAGAAACTTGTGGCTTTGGAGCAGTCGACATTAAACCACCATTCGCAAATAAAATGTTCTTGATTGAAGATTGAACCGTTTGGACATAAATAACTGGTCTGGCTTCCATCACTTTGGCAGACATGGAATACCTGAAATGTTATATTTATATTTTAGTAATTTATTTTATTTTTATCAATTTAAAATGTTATTATTATATCAACTGAAGCAATAGAAAAGCTATTTTTTCATATCTGCCAGCATTACCTGACATTGAGCAACTGGATCCGCATAATACCCCGGGTACATCTGTTGACTACACATGAATCCAGTATCTGGAACCGAATTATATATTGGATAATCTATTCCTGCCATACCAAATATGCCATCCCCATCTGGATCATCAGCACTGGGCATTGCCATTGAGGCTTCATCTGTTGGATAAGTTGATCTTTTTTCAGTTTTATGTCCAACAACACATAATACTCCTAAGACTAAATTAATATATTAAATTATATTACAAGGTCAGAGAAATAAAAAAAGAGAAAATAAAAACCTGCAAGAAGTAAAACTAGTTGATTTTGGAGTCGTAAATGAATGAACTGCTTGATGTCCATGGCAAATCAATTTTTTGTTGCAACAAGTCCATGAGGGATTATTTATATAACGAGTTTCAATCCAGGCCATTGGATGAAATACAATATTATTGTTAGAAGTAAATGTTTACCTAATGGGATCAGCAAAAAAATCTTTTTCATCCATTCATCGAATTATCAATTGTTTGGTGACAAATTTTTCTTTTCCTGTTTTTTTTTTTTTCAGTAAAGAATTTGGGAATTTTGAAACTAAAAACCCATTTTTTGTACAATAAAAGGAACGTAACTTTTATTTTTATTTTTGTTTATCATTTAATGGAAAATATTTCACTTATTTGAACTATTAAACGAATTTTATTACAAATTAATTTTTACAATTTATTTCGATATTAATACGAGTTATAATTTGGTTTTACTTCGTAATACGGTATTTTTCCAATTTCGGTATTGAGATGGTAAAAATTAGGCGTTTCTGCGCAATTTACGTGGTACCACCAATCGCAAACGAAATATTTTTGATTAAAAATGGTCCCGTTTGGACATAGAAATGAATCTTGACGACCGTCTGCTTGGCAAATGACGAATACCTCAAAGAAAGGAAAAAGTTTTAATTTATAATTATTTACGTAAATTAGCATAAATTTGTACTTGGCATCGAGTTTCAACGATGCCGTAGTATCCAGGATATGGTTCGTCATTGCATTGAAAACTGATGATTGGTGGATAGCTGTAGATGGGATAATCAATACCAGCTTCTCCTATTATTCCATCATCGTATGGTTCTGAAGGATATACTGGAGGTAATGGATATGTGGGTCGAATTGGGGGTACTGGAGGTTCAATGGGATATGGTGGTACTGGTTTTGGTGGAGGTGCCGGTGGTTTGATGGGATATGGTGGTACAGGTGGGGGTATTGGAGGTTCAATGGGATATGGTGGTACTGGTGGGG
>JAQFZU010001664.1:0-12228 GCA_034696185.1 Henia vesuviana | reverse complement strand
ATATTAATTAATTTATATTAATTTATCAATCGACGCGTACGACCAATCGACGCGTACGACCAATCGACGCGTACGACAAATTGTCGTACGACGAATTGACGCGTACGACGAATTGTCGTACGACCAATTGTCGTACGACCAGTTGACGCCCGACCAACTGTCGTACGACGAATTGTCTTACGACCAATTGACGGTATCACACACCTTTTATCATCAAACTCTAATTCAATTGCTTTTTAAATAGAAATTTGGCGTCGAATACGCAACCGGAGACCAGCGATGACGACGAATTATTATTTTTTGACGACGAGACCGGGTAATTACAAAAAAAACATTGATAATTTTCCTTTCATTAATCCTCGTATTTAGTACCATGAAAGATGATCCAATCGCTGAACCCCTTTATTCACTTATTGGAGAAGTGTTTGATAGTAGAGGCGTTTTCAAATTACTAAGACGAACACTTATATCATTCGTTCAAATAATCTATGGCAGGACCATAAACAGGTATTTTTAACCACAATTTTATTATTATTTTAAAAGTTATAATTATTTTTTAAAAAGGCAATTGAGAGATACTGTATCGTGGATATTTTCCGAATCGATGATCGTTTATTATTTCCATTTATTTCGCGATTCCATGTGGCCAAATGGAATATTAGCTAAAAACGCACCATTAAGAACCAAAGAACAGAAATTATCTAGTCAATACGAAGCGAGACAGTTATTTATTGCTAGTGTTCCAGGTATTTATTTACGTTATCATAATTTTTTAATTTATAATGAAATTTTCTAAATTTTAGAAGTGCTTAGTAACTTAGTCGGTCAACAAAATGCTCGTAAAGGTGCATTGAAAGTTTTCGAATCGCTGCAGGACGAACGACTTAACAAACAATTATTATACGTAATAAATTTACCCTTTAAAAAGGTTAATTGTAATAAATTTAATTTTTTTTTTAGGAACTTCTCGAATTACTTTTATTCGAAATCACAGATCAAAAAATGAAATCTAAAGGCGCTTAATTCAATTTTCAAGCACAAATTTATTCAGTTGCTGTAATTTTTTTTTCTTTCAATTTGTATTTATTTAATACCAGCATTTAATTTTCGTATATCCAAATATCAGTTGCTGGTTGCCAAGAAACGACTTCGTTATCTTTGAACCAAAGTGCTATTTCTTTCTTAGCACTCTCAACCGAATCGCTACCGTGTACGATGTTTCTACGAGAGTAAAAAAAACGTAAAATCAAATTTTACTTTGTATTTAATTATTAAATTATATTAAATCCAATTTTTCTTACCTTCCAATATCGATCGAAAAATCACCACGGATTGTTCCAGGCTTTGATTCTTGTGGATTAGTCTCGCCAAGCATCAGTCGGCCAGTTTTTACAACATTTAGGCCTTCCCATACCTTAGTAAAAACAATTTTATTTTTTAATCAAATTTTTCTTTGTTTAAATAATTTTACCATTGCTAAAACTGGGCCAGTTGCCATATATTTAACCAATCCAGGATAAAATGGTCTGCTGGCCAAATCGATATAATGTTGTTTTAATAATTCCTCTGATGCCTGAAATGATAATTGCCACGTGGTAAAGGCGTGATTTGAGGTTTTTTAAATACTAGTTTTATCTACCTGAAGAAATTTCATAGCCACTAGTTTAAATCCTTTTTCTTCGAATCGTTGGATGATTTTACCACACAAATTTCTCTGCACGCCATCGGGCTTAATGCAAATAAAAGTTCTTTCTCGGTGCGCTGCCATAACTTTAGAAAAAAAAGAAAAAATTGCCAATAAGGATGCGACGACCATACGACGGGAACCGACACCACAAAAGAAATTATTGGACCGGAAGGTCTAATGCGTAATTTCTTTAACTTCCGGCTAGAAACTCTCGAAGCAAATGTTTCATGAAATATATTATTTTAAAAAAAAATCGTTAATTATAAATGATTTATAATTTTTTTACCTTTAATTTTAGATGATTTTCGAAATGGGATTTGAATGATGATAGAAAAATGATGTGGTACTAGCCTCGATCCCAAAATTCTACTCGCGAGTGCCATGTGCATTTCTTGAATCTGTTGAATTTTTGTACTTTCAAGCAAATTTGGCAATGTTTCGCCGTGCTATTAAACGACCACGATTGCCATTAAATGAAGTTAATGTAGACGATCCCGGACTTGCTTTGGGATGCGAAGAGAGTCCGATAAACGAACATAATCTTGAAAAGTTGGTATTTGGTGAAGCGGAAGATTTGCTTGACAAATTCCAAACTTCGTTTGAGAAGAAGAGAAAAGAGGTATAAAATTTTTAAAAATGGTTAAAAAGACATTTGAATATTATTGCAACAATGATTGAACGTGATCGATTATCAGATAAATGTCAGTTTCCGTTTTGGCGTTTTAATTAACAGTTAAAGTCCAAACTACATCAAAAAAACATTTTTTTGATAAAAAAAATCTTATAAAACTTTTCTAAAATAGCACGTGGCTGATTCGAATGATGAAGAGGCCGATTCAGATATTAATTCGGATGATAACGAATCGAGTGAAGATAGTGATGAAGAACCCACTTTAAAAACAAGTCGAGTCGATGACAGCGAAATAAAGTAAAAACCATTTAATAACTAAATTACTAATTTAATCTCTAATTCCATTCTTAATTATCCAACAGAAAAATTCAAAAGAAGAAAACAAAGTTTGTTAAATATTTTTATTTTAAATTTATATATTATTAATTAATTTATTGAAATTTTGTTGACAGAGATCAAGAATTACATTCAGAAAGTGATAGCTCAAGTACAAAGTTTATCAATAAAGTAAAAGCACAACTTTTAATTTTTATATTTTTCTAAAAATAGGCGATGAAGATGATATTACTAAGCAAGTTGATAATTATTTACACGATAAATGCGAAACTCTGTCTCAAGGATTTATTCGTATCAAACGAGTTCGAGATCTCAATTACAGTAGTAGAAATGAAGTATAATTTAATTTAATTTAAAATAAATTTGTTTTTAATTAAATTTCCTTTTAAGGGAAGTATATTGAGGGCCGTAGAATTTCATCCATCCGCAACTGTAGCATTGGTTGCTGGAAAAGCGGGAATTGCAACTTTATTTCAAGTTGATGGTCAAACAAATCCCAAAATCCAATCCATAAAATTTAAGAAATTCCCAATTTCAACTGCTCATTTTTCTGCCGATGGTCAAGAATTCATTGTTGGTTCGTACAACACGGGCGTAACATATTATTACGATATGATTGCTGGAAAAATCTGTAAAGTTCCTTGGCAAAAAGGTACGTTTTATAATTAATTTTAAAAACAAAAATTAAAAAAAAAAATTTTGAAATTAGATATGGGAAATAAAAATATGGGAGATTTTGTTGTGTCTCCTGATAACAGTTTATTAGCATTCCTAGGCATGTATGGAAAAATTCATATTTTAACTGCTAAAGTAAGAATTTGAGTTTTTAAATTTTGTTTTATTAAATTTGTTTATCTTTAGACGAAAGAATGGATTGGATCGTTGAAAATAAATAATCAAGTTAGGGCAGTAGCTTTCAATAAAGACGGCAGTCGTTTATTTGCTCATGGAAGTGAGTATTTTATTAATTTTATTTGACAGAATTTAAAAAATAATTATTTTTAGATGGAGGTGAAGTATATGTGTTTGATATGTCGACTAGAGATTGTATTCATAAATTCTACGACGACGGTTGCGTGAATGGAACTTCGATAAGCATTTCACCGGATTCCAATCGAGTTGTTTGCGGGTTTGATTACTTTACATATTAAAAATTAAAAAATTTAATTGAAATTAATTTTAGGTCAGATTCTGGGATTGTTAACGTCTACGATTATTCTAAAATTTGGTCATCGATGCCAAAACCTTCGAAAATATTTTTAAATCTCACAACATCAATTTTTGGTATTAAAATTAATCATAGTAATGAACTTATGGTTATGAGTTCGGATGTTAAAGATAATGCTATTAAACTGGTAAGAGGATTTAATGGACATAATTTCTTCTTTTAAATTTTTTTTTGTTATTTTAGGCTCATTTACAGTCGATGACAGTTTTTAATAATTTTCCAGAAAATAGTATAAACATGAAAAAACTTTTGTGTTTTGATTTATCATTGAATAGTGGCTATTTAGCTATTGGTAATAATATGGGCACGGCATTTCTTTATAGGTAAGAAAGTTTTTTTCCTCTTTACGAATTACATCATTGAATTTATTTTTTTTTATTTTTAGGTTAAAACATTACAAAAGTTTTTAAAAGTAATTTTAATGTAAAAAAATATTTTAATTAAATTTTTTAAAATTTTCTTTGAAATCTTCGAATTATCGGCTAAATAAATAATCCACTTCTACTTAAACCAATTGGTTAAATTTGCAGTTTTTAATTCCCTAGTAATTGAAGCATTTGTGATTGACATAAATCAAAAATTTTGATAAGTTCTGATAACAATTTTCTATATAACACACACTGATAAGTGTTTATTCACACATTGCATCAATATGGATCCATTCCACACCTTTCTTCTATCGTTAATAACTTTGCAATC
This sequence comes from Henia vesuviana, assembly GCA_034696185.1. NCBI lineage: Eukaryota > Metazoa > Arthropoda > Chilopoda > Geophilomorpha > Dignathodontidae > Henia > Henia vesuviana. The sequence goes on along the minus strand of JAQFZU010001664.1, from coordinate 7,647 downwards.
GGTTTTAGCCGTTGCACCACCCTGTGAGCCAACAAATTGCACACTTCCAACATGTAGATGCAGCTCGACCGACATTCCAGGCGATTTGGACAGTAAGGACATACCTCAAATGGTACTTATCACTTTCGATGATGCGGTAACTTCACACTTGTACTCGAAGTTTTACGAGCGACTTTTAGCGCGCAAAAATCCTAATGGATGTCCAATCGGCGTAACTTTCTTCACTTCGCACGAATATAGCGATTATTCCATCATTCGAAACTTATATTTGCGAGGACATGAAATTGCCATTCATTCGATCACGTAAGATTTTCTTTGTAATTTTAATTGTTTCACATTAAAATAAGTTTCTCATTTCAGTCACAAAGCGAATATCGACTATTGGAAAAACGGTGACAGCAAAACCTGGACGGACGAAATGGTAGGAATGCGACAAATAACCGAAACTTACGCAGGAATACCGAGATCGGCCATGAAAGGAATTCGTACTCCTTTTTTGCAGTTGGGTGGCAATACTCAATTTGAGGTTTAACATTGAATTTTTTTGTTACATTCTTTTAAAGACTAAATTTTTGCCTTATTTTAGATGATGCAAAGACATGGGTTTGAATGGGATTGTTCGATGCCGACTCAGAATTATGTCGATCCCGGTCTCTGGCCATATTCTTTCAAGTATTTAACCACGCAAGAATGTCAAATTCCCCCTTGTCCAACCGAGAGTTTTCCAGATGTTTGGTCTGTTCCCATGATCGATTTATTCGATTTAAGGGGAATCGCATGTGCTATGTTGGATACATGCGTTGTTACATATAAAAACGAAACTTATGACATGCTTAAGGAAAATTTTAATGTTCATTATAACGGTAACAGAGCCCCATTTGGATTATACGTTCACGCTGCTTGGTTTTTACAAGACATTGATGAGAACGATGGCCATTGGGGTGGTTATTTGCAATTTATCGATGAAATTATAAGCAAACAAGACGTATATTTTGTTACCGTAAGTCAGGCTTTACATTGGACAAAATATCCAACTAATTTAGCTAACATAAAAAATTTCGACAACTGGAAAACTCAATGTACCCCACCGAAATTAAGTAAACAATGTAATAAGAAAACGTGTCCATTGATCAAAACAGATGCTACTTCAGGGGGAGAGAGATGGATGACCGCCTGTTTCCCTCGAGGTACCTGCCCTTCTTGTTATCCTTGGGTTGGTACTCCCGACGGCAAATGTTAGTCATTTAATTAATATTAATATGTGATAATTATTTTACGGTTAATAAACTTTTAATTCACACCATGAAATCGCAAGAAATTACTTTTTTATTTAAAAAAAATTACACAGAAATTACTAGATATAACGACATCTATTGACAATATTATACAATTAGAAGTACAAACTATATTTTATACCTTTAATATAATATATATAAAGACCAATAACTATAAAGAAAACAATGTGAATGTTAACTATGAAAATTAGTTTTGCAATTTGTTTGATTTATTTAAAATTAATTGTCACTCGCTTCATTAACTAAAAAAAAAATTAACATTATTTAACTATGCACTTATTTAAATATTTAATTTCCTTAATAAAAATATTTGATTCATCATATTCCGACCATTTGTTACTTTTTTTCAATTTGGCCATTTCACTCGCATCATGGTCGAGTCCATTCCACTCATTCGTTCTGACCCTGAGCCACACGAGAAGTTTCGCAGTGAAACCAAATCCTTCCCATCCCAAACTGAGACCGGTGAAATTTTGATTACAGCAATCATCAATCCGGCGGGATTTGAGTGGGAGATCAACACGTCAGATTGATTTGAAACTGACTTGTGAGTAAACCATTTCTCTGTCGAACAAACATTCATAGGAAAAATGCATCGATGGAAAGAAGCAGCCGGTCGCATTCGCCAACAGAGCGAAAACGACCTGTTTTCGGATCAGCGTAAATCCAACGAGCCTGTGGACCAGTGGGATGCTGAATTGTGTGTACGACTTTTACGAGCACCAACAGTACACAATTATTCATCGATCAGAAGAAGACTGGAAAAATGTTCGAGAAGTTGGATGAGGGAATTTCTGGAGTTGGACGGATTAGGAGTTTTATTCGAATCGGTGACGAGATTAGATTCCTTCGGCATCGGTCGCTTATCCTTAGATTTAGCTTCGATCACACTTCAACTCGAATGTGTGCGATGCATCAGAGTTGTGATGAACTCTAAAACTGGCTTGGATTGTATTTTGGAAAATCACGACTACACTAAGAAATTAGTTTTTGGTAAGTTTTAAAATTTATATAAATTAAAGTTTCTTGACTTAAAAATCCAACTATTTCTTTAATCCTTTAATAAGTCTGGATGAAAGTGCTGTCAAGTAAAACCAAGGGTAACCAAGTGTATCATCCTACACATTTATTAACACGAACAACGCCCTAATGCTCATAGACCGTATCGATGGAGACACTCAATGTTAACTCCTCCACCCAAATTTCTTGGCCAAATATAAATTTTTAGAAACTTAATGAAATTAAGAAAGTAAAAGTTGGGTGGAGTTGTTGAACGAGTTTAAAAGCTTGCTTTTCCATCTGCCAAAAAACGACAATTTCTTTCGACCTCAGACCATATCTGGAATATTAATAAGTAACTAGAAACTATAGTGAATGTAATGCCATTGGATCCAATGTCAATTTAAAGATACTCGCGATGAGGGTATAAAACAGGTGTCATGTCCAGCTGCGTAATTAAATGTTGGTTTATTGGAAATTTGATGATGGTTTTTATAATTTGTATTTATTATTTATTTCAATATTTTTGCGAAGAAAAAAAAGGAATTTTATTTAATTTAATACTTATGAGCTTGGGCGAATTGTGAGTCAATGTGCTATTTCCGGATGTTACATTAATGTTGATGCAGATCATAGTGTGTTGTTACTCAATTATACAGAAGGAAAAATAGGTCATTTATCGTTGTACATTAATGAAGGAAAAAAATGTCGTTTGAAAATATTCTATTGACCTTGATGATAAAAAATGAATTGTAAATTACATAACCTTGACCAACATACTTAGGATGTGTACGAATGTGACATTAAAAAGTCGTAAGTAAATATTTTGTTAATATATAAAAAAAATTATTAATTTTTTTCTCGTATTGGAATTTATTCAAATTAGTTCCAAGGTTAAATTTGCTACTATTTAAACTAAAGCATACGTTGGGTGCATAGAAATGATTATTTAATAAAATTACATACCAAACTAGTTTTTGTAATTATTTTTTTTCTATTTATATATTTTTTTTACAGCTTTGGATACCCAAAATATGGCAGTAAAGAAACAAGTTTTCGAACTACTTTCGGCTTTGTGCATTTATTCGGAAAAAGGGCATCAACTTATCATCGAAGCTCTCAACAAATATAAAGTAGATAAATCACTGTAATTTATTATTGTAAAAATTATGATTAAATATGCTAATAAAATTATTTACGAATTTTTTAGGTTTTTAAAGGCTATCGATACCGCTTTACTCTTCTTCTCGATGAATTAAAAAATGCCGAAGTAATTCCATACAAAGCGACAGTTTTAGCCTTTATAAATTGTCTCATTTTAAGCGTGGAAGAATTAAAACATCGATTACATATCAGAAATGAATTTATAGGTAAAATTATATTTATAAAAATTTTCTAAATTTAATCAAATTATATTTAGTTTTAGGTATGGTGAAAATTCTCGATTTGTATTGCGTCGATAACGAAGACGACGACGAGCTTTTAATTCAGTGTCAAGCCTTCGATGAAAACCGTCACAAAGATGAAGATTCGGCCGAAGATCTCGGAATTAACGTTCGGGGAAATCATTTCGATTTATTCCAAACGATTTTTCAAAAGGTGATTAACATTTTTCATTATTTTATTAAATTTTAAGAAAATAGACCCAGTATTTTTGGGTCAATGTTATTTCGTTATTTTGTTATTCGGAGAGTAAAACGAAAAACTTTTAATTGGCCATATGGTCTAGCAGCTGCAATAGAAATGTGTGGAAACGAATTTCTCTCAATTTTCCAGTCCTTTAGCACTACTGACTCATTACGGATTCGATGTTTGATGCGCACGCTGTGCAACGATTCGATAAAATTGTATTTCCATAAGGGTTATGGGTGGTAAGTGCCCGCGGTGTCTTCTAAATTTATTCTCCTGTTTTCGCTCTAATATTTCTGATTCGAATATGACGAACGAAGCGACCCAAACTAAGGAAGTTGACAGTGGCACGACTTCGGACGAAGAAAAAACTGATGTAGGATTACCAGAAATAATCCCTAAACACGATATTTACATTCCACCGAATATAAATCCTAACCTAATTACATTCTTTCGATTTAATTGAGCAGGTACAAGACTCGACTTTGGCTCTACCGTTTCTTCTTTTACTTCAGAATTTGTCGCAGCTGGATCCGAATAATCCCGAAAGGTATTCACAATATCAGGTTTTTTAAGCGTTTTTTAATAACCGGTTTAATTTAATTACAGCGATCAAGTGTGGGATCTGTTGGAAAAAGTATCGGCACGTGCTGCGAATGGAGGTTTAGCGCATTTACAAAAAGGTCTTAATTTCCAAGTGCTCATGCTCAACACTCGCGACGAATCGACTCAAACACCCAAAACTCGACGTGTATTTCGTAAAGAGTTAAACCCCGAACAAACGGCCAATGCGCAAACGCAAACCGATCCGATTTTAACTCGTGATAAATTGGGACGAAGACGAGTGAGTCCGATGCGAGGACTCAGTTCGGATTCGGGTGAAGAATTATTCTTTGATTCTTACGATTCGTTACCGGAAATCGAAGATGTGGAACATCTATTGGCGCGTCCATTCGATGATGTGGGGAAATTCAAGGCTAGACCATTTCCTCATTCCAGTCTGCCTCCGTCACCGAAACGTTCGAATTCGTTCGACGAAAGTATCGAATTACGTAAAACGACGCCGTCTCCACCGTTGCCTCCTCCACCCTCACCGTTGAAATCTCGACCCAATAACGGAATTCCCCCGCCTCCGCCCATGCCACCGTATTTGTTATGTAATCAGACACCTCCATCGCCTCCTCCACCTCCACCGCCTCCTCTTTTGGACTCTGCGATGTCTGCTCCACCACCTCCGCCGCCTCCTCCTATGTCAATGCCCGGGTTTGCTCCACCACCACCACCTCCGATGTCGATGCCCGATTTACCACCTCCACCGCCACCCATGAACGATCATTTGACGTCGTCGCCTTTTCAACGACCTAATTTTGCCGATTTTAATGCGTTTCCCTATTCGAATGCGAGCGCTTTGGCAAGAGTGAGTCCGTACGCGACTTTACCTCGACCGAGACAGAAAATGAAAACTTTAAATTGGACTAAAGTTCCGAATCAAATCATAGGTAGGAAAAAATGTTTATTTATTTATTTAAATTTTAAAATTAATCTATTAGGAGATTCTGTTTGGAAATCCGTTCACACCGAGGGTACATCGAATATTCAGTTGGATTACGAACAAGTGGAAGAATTATTTTGCCAAAAGAAAGCGGCTGAAAAAGCAGCTGCGACTGCTGCGCAGAAAAAAAAAGAAAATATCGAAGTTAATTTGATTTTATAGCAATTTTAAGCTCATTTTAAAAAAAATAATTATTTTCATTAGGTAACGTTATTCGATGGGAAACGAAGTTTGAATATCAATATATTTTTAAAACAATTTAAATTGAGTATAGAAGAATTAGTGAGTTTAGTTCGAAATGGTCAAAGCGAGCAAATTGGTGCTGAAAAATTAAGAGCTTTTCAGAAGATTTTACCAGAACGAGAAGAAGTAAATAAATATAAATTAATTAATAATAAATTAAAAAAACTTTTTTTTAGATTGAACTTGTCAAATCGTATGTTGGCGACGTTAACAAATTGGGTCTCGCCGAGAAATTCATACTCCATTTGGGATCGTTGAAAGACTACGCACTCAGAGTCGAAGCTCTTTTACAAAGAGAAGAATTCGAACCGTCGGTCGAAGCACTTCGTCCGCAATTGGAAGCGATTTTAATAACCGGGAATGATTTACTCAATAATAATTCTCTTAAAGAATTTTTAGCCTTAGTTTTACACACGGGAAATTTTCTAAATGCGGTAATTTTTAAAATTTATTAATTATAAGTTTAGTATTAAAAATTATAAATTCTTATTTAGGGAAGTTACGCTGGAAATGCGGTTGGATTTAAATTGAATACTTTATCGAAATTATACGAAACGCGAGCAAACAAACCGCGAGTTACTCTTCTTCACTTTCTAGTTGAAGTCGCCGAAAGAGAAAATGCGAATATGCTCGATTTTACTACAGACATGAAGAGTTTACCACAAGCTGCAAAGTAAAGTTGAATAATTAAAATAGTTATATAATTATTATATAATTGAAAATACAGGTTGTCGATAACGGGAATTATTTCTGAAATCACCCAATTGAAAAATGTTGTTAATAAATTGGAAAAACAACTCAGTTGCTCATCGGATGACGTCAAACAACAATTTAGCGATTTTCTTGAGGTACTTCGAAAATTGATTTTTTTTTATTTCTTATTAATTATTTTTATTTTACAGAAAGGTCGTGTTCGACTGTCACAATTAGAAAACAAAGTGCAAAGCATTAACGAAATCAGTTTAAAACTCGCTCGACATTTTTGCGAAGATGAAACTAAATTTAGACTCGAAGATTGTTTAAGTACATTCGCTGGATTTTGCGAGAAAGTCAAACAAGCGCGAATAGTAAAAAATCAATTAAATAAATAAATAAATTGATTAATTAAATTTTTTGTAGGAAAATGAGCAAAGGAAGAAACAAGAAGAAAGAGTGGCCAAACTCAGAGAACAAAGAGCAAATATCAAGGATCATAAACCAATCCAAAGAGGTATTTTACGATTTTGATTTGAATAAAGTGAGGAAATTAATTTGTTCTTGTAGAAAGTTCGCAGTTCATGCCGGATGAAATATGTCTCGTGGATAAACTTCTCAACGAAATCAGACGTGGTTCGTTTAAACTTAAAAAAACACCCGTTTGCACTTAATATTTACATTGTGATATGTAATGCTAAAAAATCATTTAAAATTTTTATGTAAATACTGTAAGGTATATTTCATTTACTGTTTGAAGGTGTAGGTTTGATAATGGAAAATTTATATTCGATATTAAATTTTGTAGATATTTTTTATTTTTTATTTCGATTTAAAAATCTGCAAAAATTACTCAATATTTTTCGTTTACATTTCTTTGTGTTTATAAAAAATTGCAATAGAGTTCTGTGCTATATGAACCGTGCGGTATACTTAAGCAAGATTGATTGAAAATTTTGATGAATAACTTTTTGGATTCCTGGTTTTTACACTCTCATTTAAAAACTACTCATCAAAAATCATTTTTAGCACCAGAATTGAGTTCTCTGCAAAACTGCACTGATTTATCCAATAAAATCCACATTTTCAAAATTGACAAAAACGGCAAATGTTGCCTTACTATATATAGTAAGGCATTTTTTTCAAAAAACATGATTTCTCCAATTTTCATTTTGATTGCAGATTTAGATGGCCCAACATGCAGGCAAAATTTGCCCATGACCACAGATCTCTTGG